>JAJAGP010004522.1:0-48287 GCA_025084515.1 Ancistrus triradiatus | reverse complement strand
TTACCTAACACAATGGATCAAACTATTAAAAGAGCACCTAGCCTCAGCTGCAAACCGAAACAAATTAGGCACTTTAATCTAGTCTTCTCAATAATGAGTGAATTTTGTAGTAGTGGCCCTATAATGTAATTAAAAAAGCAACTTGCACTCTGATTTTTTTCTCTCACTGTCTCTGTATATTGTTTGTAGGTATAAATGTATGCATTTATATTTAAACTGTCACTCGGTATATTAATAATTCAACGTATTAGACTGATTGAGTAAGGAGTAGGATACACAGTATCAGTGTGCAGTGCTGGGAATTATTATTATCAGTATTATTATGTTTTTTCCTCCCACCCTATCCTGTATACTGTCTGTCTGTCAGTCATTATTATTTTGTGTTGCTTGTCTTACTTTTCACCTTATTCGGTTTCCTGTGTACTGCCTGATTGTTGCCATTATTACTGTCATTTTCGTATTTTCTTAACTTTTTTTCTTTTTTTACCTTAACCTTTTTTTACCAGCTTATTTGTCTTGCGTATAGCTTGTCTGTCACAATTATTTTGTCTATATGCTGTTATTTCTGTAATTAAAAATAAAATTATTCTATTTATAACTCTTCAAAACTGTGAAGAATAGTTCAAAGCGGCTTAAACCATTAAAGTCCACAGAACGAACTGCAACCTTTAAACCTAATGGCCAAACTAAAGACAGCACAGAGCGTCTGACCCGATGCCCTCCATTCGGCTATTGGTCAGAACCAGCTCATTAGCATACTGTGGTAACAAACATGGTGGACACTGCGGCTGCTGTGGAAAGCGGTTTTCTTACTTATTGGTAATTAAATACTTCATATACTCGTATAAACTGGATTGGTAAACATTATGTTTTAAACATGTACATAGTTTACGATAAAGGACTTAACTTTCGGTAACTTCTTAGAACCCGGACCGTTAGCTAAGCTCGCGCGCGTTTTTGAACTCCAGCGCGCGCAAGCTTAGCTAACGGTCCGGGTCCAGGTAAGAGAGAGATGCTGACCCACAGAGTGAGTTACTGCTGCCGCAGATCTTCATTCTCCTCCCGACGGCTGCTGTTCTGTGGCTGGAATCGTAATTTGGTAAGTTGTATTTTTGAAGTTATTATTATTGTTTTTTTAACATTTTAATTCGTTTTTGTGATAATAAAAACTTTATTGTAGTTTTCAGAACGAACGCTATACTAGTTTCTATTGGTAGCATAATGTTAGTCAGAGTTTGCTTTGCCCAGAACTTGGATTGTAGAGCAGCTCCAAAAGAGAAACGTTGGGTCCGCTAATGTACAGTACATTTACATATTTAGCTGTACTTAATGTTAGCACCTGATGCACCTTTTTGACCAAAAAAACAGTGCTAAATTAACTGTATTACATTTTTTTTCAATTAAGTCTATAGGAATAAAGTGTGGAATGAGCTTGAAGTTTTTCTGCACCTTCACTGCAATGCTTCTTTTGTCCTGTTTGAAGGATTTGCACAAAACACATTTTCATGAACTTTGTTTTTATGTTTTCTGTTGAGAATGGACTTGATACATACAATAAACATCAATTCCATATTATGATTAATATGACCTTTATTAGATGTTTGCACCATAGCCTGTATTGTGCTAAGGTTTTACCCAGGTGTGGAAAAATGCTGCAGATTGTCACGCCGGCGGTGGATTCCCCGCCGCGCCACCAGAGGTCGTCATCGCCTGAGTTTTACATCGCTCAGTTTCTGGTAACGGCCATCTTTATAAGGGCATTCTTTCCCTCGCAACGCATTGCGAGGTCTCGTCAGTTTGGCTGTGTTTCCGAGCGTTTATCAGTGTGTTTTGAGATTAGTCTTCTACGGTATTGACACCTTTGTTTTCGGCTACAACTCCGGTTTGGTTTACCCCTTTGGATCTGACACACGGCTTTGATTGGATATCCTGGTTTTCGACTTTGGCTTGTTACTGGACTTCCAGTTTGTGTTTACCCTTGAATAAAACCTGCACCTGATTCCTACATCCCCGAGTGCGTGTCTCGTTACAGAAGACCTCGCCCATGATGGAATCAGCGGGTTTGGAGGATCGTCTCACCCGTCAGGAGCAGAAGATGGAGGAACTCGCTCGACTCATGCAGGAGCTCCTTCTCCGTTCGGCACCACCACTTCCTGAACGGGTAGGGGAGGGGCGCCAGGGCACCAACGGCGGCTGACACTACCCCGCCCGCCGCCGTGACACCTAGAATGGCAACCGCGTCGCTTCAAGTAGCTCTACCAGAGAGGTATGACGGCGCCCTGGACTCTTGTAAAGAATTTCTGATGCAGTGTAGCTTGTATATCGAACATCACCCTGAGCAATTCACCTCCGAAGTTGATAAGGTTCACTTTGTGATCTCGCTGCTCACGGGAAAAGCTAAGCAGTGGGCCACAGCCTTGTGGACACAGGGCAGTGAGGTGTTACGGACCGAGGAACTTTTTTATAACCAGTTTAAGGAGGTATTCGACCACCCTGTGGCCGGAAGGGATGTGGGTTCGATCCTAAGTTCCATGAAACAGGGACAGCGTCGTGCTGCTGAATATGCCCTGGAATTCTGCACGGTGGCAGCCGGCAGCGGTTGGAATGAGCCAACGCTTTTGGCTATGTTCAAGAAGGGTCTGCGACCAGAGCTGAGAGCGGAGATGGTTGTTCGAGGGGCTTCCCTGGGGCTGGATGCCTACGTCCGCAATACTATAGAGCTGGACAATTTGATCTGGGAGGAAAGACCCAAGTATTCGCGGCACCCTGAGATGAGGGAAATGGGGATTAAGGAGGTGAAACCAGAGCCCATGGAGCTCGGCAGAACACGCATTACCCCACAAGAGCGACGTAGGCGATTACAACACGGACTGTGTTTGTATTGTGGAGGAGCAGGACACCTTCGCGCTTCCTGCCCATGCTTGACTGGAACTACAGGGGCCGTGGAGGTGAGTGATATCCTGTCACCTGAGATAAACAATAGCTGTCTGCATGTTCGGGTCCGGTTGACATGGGATTCAGGCTCTGTGTTCCTCTCAGCCCTCATAGACTCTGGAGCAGCAGGCAATTTTATTAATCAGTGGATAGTGGATAAACACCGGATTCCTGTGGTTGAGTTGGAAGTGCCTCTCCATCTTAGGGCAGTGGACGGACGCCCCCTGGGGGAGACGGCAGTGACGAAACGGACTTCCAGAATTACCCTACGCACAGGTCTGCTACATGAGGAAGGAATCTCGTTTTTTGTGATTCCTGCTCCACGTCATGATATAATTCTTGGGTATCCGTAGTTGGCTACACACCAACCCCACATTGACTGGCAACAGGGGGAGATAACACAGTGGGGGAGTTCATGTTTCACTTCATGTTTGACACTACCTGTTCGTGCCACTCTCGTGGAAAGCCCGGATTCCGGGAAGGCCTTGGCTATACCTAAATGTTACTCGGATTTAAGAGCAGTTTTCTCTAAGCAACGAGCGAGTAAGCTACCTCCACATCGTGCAGGGGATTGTGCCATAGACTTATTGCCAGGCACCACTCCACCCCGGAACAGGATATACCCCTTGTCTAGAGCAGAGACAGAGGTTTTGGAAGCTTATGTAGAGGAGGCCCAGAAATTGGGCTATATACGGCCCTCCACTTCCCCAGCGGCAGCCAGCTTTTTCTTTGTGAAGAAGAAGGACAGAGGTCTTCGTCCCTGTATTGACTACCGCGGCCTCAATGCCATTACTGTGAAATATAAATACCCACTCCCACTCGTGCCGTCAGCCCTGGAACAACTGCGAGAAGCCACCATCTTCACAAGGCTCGACTTGCGCAGCGCCTACAATCTTATCAGGGTACGCAAGGGCGACGAGTGGAAGACTGCCTTCCTCACTACTCGAGGACATTATGAATACCGGGTCATGCCTTACGGTCTAGCTAATGCTCCATCTGTATTCCAAGCTTTTATTAATGACACTTTGAGGGACATGATAGATTGTTGGGTGATTGTGTATATGGACAATATTCTCATTTATTCCGCAGATTACGCTCAACATGTGGAACATGTACGTCTCGTTTTACGTCGATTATTAAGCCACAAACTATATGTCAAGGCGGAGAAATGTGAATTTCATGTCTGCTCGGTAAAATTTCTGGGGTACGTCATCGATCGGCAGGGGGTGCACATGAACCAGGATAAGGTACAGGTGGTGGTAAATTGGGCCAAGCCCCGTAGCATAAAGGAGCTTCAGAAGTTCCTCGGTTTCGCGAATTTCTACCAGAGGTTTATCCGGAATTTTAGTAGTGTTGCAGCCCCTTTAACCTCGATGCTGAAAGGTAAGGGCAAGAATATGCTTTGGACATCGGCTGCGGAGGCAGCCTTCGAGCATTTAAATAGGAGATTTACCTCCGCTCCGGTCTTGATACACCCCAATCCGGAACTTCCCTTCGTGTTGGAGGTTGACGCATCTTTGACAGGGGTGGGGGCCGTTCTGTCGCAGAGAGTAGGGACCCCGTCGAAATTGCATCCGTGCGCGTTCTTCTCCCGTAAGCTTAGCGCTGCAGAGCGAAATTACGACGTGGGTAATTGGAAACTTCTAGCTATGAAGTTAGTGTTCGAGGAGTGGCGTCACTGGTTAGAGGGCGCCAAGTTCCCTTTTTTAGTCTTGACCGATCACAAAAACTTAGAGTATATACGATCGGCCAAGAGACTTAACCCGCGACAAGCCAGATGGGCCTTGTTTTTTGGCCGTTTTGATTTCACTGTGTCTTATCGCGCAGGGTCCCTGAACAAGAAGGCCGACGCCTTGTCCCGGCTGTGGGAAGCAGAGCAAGAGTCGAGCCCTCCTACCACCATCCTGGCACCGGAGTGTGTGGTAGGCCCTGTCCAGTGGAACCTGCTCGAGCAGATCCGGCAAGAACAGAATACCGAACCTCCACCAGACAACTGCCCACCAGACCGTGAGTTTGTTCCCTCTCGATTACGAAGGGATCTAATAAATACCATACACGGTAACCCCAGCTCTGGCCATCCAGGCATTACACGAACCACGGAACTGGTTCGGAACAGGTTTTGGTGGGAGGGACTAGAGAGGGATGTTATCGAGGCAGTTCAGACTTGTGTTGAGTGTGCCCGTTCCAAGACACCCCGACAACTACCGGCCGGTCTCTTGGAACCTCTGCCCATCCCCAGTCGGCCATGGTCCCATTTGGGTATTGATTTTATAACCGATCTGCCCCAATCTCTCGGTAAGACTACCATCTTAGTAGCAGTGGACCGGTTTTCTAAGACCTGTCGGCTCATCCCGTTGGAAAAGTTGCCAACGGCCTTTGAGATGGCAGACTGCCTGTTTCAGTACGTATTCAGGTACTATGGTCTACCTGAGGACATCGTCACTGATCGGGGTCCCCAGTTCACCTCACAGGTCTGGAAGGAGTTCTGCCGGCTCCTGGAAATCAGCATGAGCTTAACGTCTGGGTATCATCCACAGTCAAACGGGTAGACGGAGCGACTGAATCAAGAGATCGGTAGGTTGTTGCGCACGTACTGTTCCAGCCACCAGCATGACTGGGCGCGTTACCTTCCTTGGGTGGAGTACGCGCAGAACTCATTGAGAAGTTCCTCTACAGGGCTGACCCCATTTCAGTGTATATTAGGCTTCCAACCACCTCTTTTCCCATGGTCAGGTTACCCGTCTCACGTTCCTGCAGTCGACAACTGGATCAGACGCAGTGAACAGACCTGGGAGGAGGCACATGTCAGGTTACAGCGGGCGGTACGGGCCCAACAAATAAAGGCAAACCGGCATCGGCGTCCGGTCCCAGACTTTCGTCCAGGTCAACTCGTGTGGCTGTCCATCAGAGACCTTAAGCTGCGATTGCCAAGTAAGAAACTGAGCCCTAGGTATATCGGTCCTTTCCAGATTGTCAAGCAGGTAAACTCTGACTAAGCAGGTTACTTATCGTTTACTGTTGCCAGAGACGTATCGCATCGCCCCCACCTTCCATGTGTCTTTGTTAAAGCCCGCTGTCTCTTCTTCCCAGGCCCCGCCAGAGATGACGGAACCCCCTCCTCCACTGGACGTGGACGGCTCCCCCGCATATCGAGTTAGCCGATTGATGGATTCCAGACGTCGGGGAGGGCGGCTGGAGTATCTGGTAGACTGGGAGGGATACGGTCCGGAGGAAAGGTCATGGGTGCCCACTGCTGACATACTCGATCCTTCCCTTATTGTGGAGTTCCACATGGCACATCCCGACCGCCCGGCGCCGAGGCCCAGAGGGCGCCCCAGGGGACGGTCTTTTCGGTCGGCGGGAGCTGCCCATCAGGGGAGGGGTTCTGTCACGCCGGCGGTGGATTCCCCGCCGAGCCACCAGAGGTCGTCATCGCCTGAGTTTTAGATCGCTCAGTTTCCGGTAACGGCCATCTTTATAAGGGCATTCTTTCCAGCAACGCATTGCGAGGTCTCGTCAGTTTGGCTGTGTTTCCGAGCGTTTATCAGTGTGTTTTGAGATTAGTCTTCTACGGTATTGACACCTTTGTTTTCGGCTACGACTCCGGTTTGGTTTACCCCTTTGGATCTGACACACGGCTTTGATTGGATATCCTGGTTTTCGACTTTGGCTTGTTACTGGACTTCCAGTTTGTGTTTACCCTTGAATAAAACCTGCACCTGATTCCTACATCCCCGAGTGTGTGTCTCGTTACACAGACTAATAATGCTTTCAAACATGGAAGTGTTAGTAGTTTATTTTTGTCAGTTAACAACATGTAAAGTGAATGAACAAAAGAGAAATCTAAATCAAATCAGTATTTGGTGTAACCACCCTTTGCCTTCAGTTCTTCTAAGTACACTCGCACACAGTTTCTGAAGGAACTTGGCAAGTAGGTTGTTCCAGACATCCTGGAGAACTAACCACAGATCTTCTGTGGATGTAGGCTTGCTCAGATCCTTCGGTCTTTTCATGTAATCCCAGACAGACTCAATGATGTTGAGATCAGAGCTCCAGTGTGTCCATACCCTCACTTCCAGGACTCCTTGTTCTTCTTTACGCTGAAGATATTTCTTGGTGATATTGGCCGTATGTTTGGGGTTGTTGCTTTTTGGCCACAATTCTTCCATGAAGACCCCTGCTGACCAGACTTCTCAGAACAGTCAATGGGTATGTCAGTGCCCCGCTGGTTTCTGCCACTTCTTTGCTGATGGCACTGCTGGACATCTTCCAGTTTTTAAGGGAAGTAAGCATGAGGTGCCTGACCAATGCATCTACGGTCCTCAGCATTGCCCATTTCTTTGTACTTTTTCAAATGAGCTTGAACCCCCAGTCTACTTTGAAATCCTTGCCTGGGAGAGACTTTGCTGATGCAGTATACCTACCTTGTGTCTTGTTACTGTGCTCAGACTTGCCATGGTTGTATGTCCTGTGACACACAACTGTCTTCCCACAACCTTACCTTTGTAGCAGAGTTTGGCTGCTCCTCACCCAGTTTTATGCCTCCTACACATCTGCTTCTTTTTCAGTTAATGGCTGTGTTGAAAATGCTAGAAATTTGGTATAACTGGTTATCATACCCCTTGACTATATTCCTACAAAATCCCAGGCTGTGTGAGTGTACCAATAAGAATTGATGTTGTTGATAATGTTTTGGAATGGCCAAGCCAAAGTCCTGACCTTAATCCAATCGAAATGTTGTGGAAGGACCTGAAATGAGCAGCTAATGTGAGGAAACCCACCAACATCCCAGAGCTGAAGCTGTTCTGTACGGAGGAATTGGCTAACATTCCTCCAAGCCGGTGTGCAGGACTGGTCAAAAGTTACAGAAAATGTTTAGCTACAGTTATTGCTGCACAGGGGGGGTCACAGCAGATACTGAAAGCAAAGGTTCACATACTTTTGCCATTTAGTCATTACAAGTCGTTTGGTGTGAAATACTCCATTCTAGAGAAACTTACTGAGTCAGAATTTTTCACAGTGGTGAGAGGAACCAGATAAAGTGGGGAAAAAAAGTATTTAGTCAGCCACTGATTGTGCAAGTTCTCCTACTTAGAAAGATGAGAGAGGTCTGTAATTTTCATCATAGCTACACTTCAACTATGAGAGACAAAATGAGAAAGAAAAATCCAGGAAAACACATTGTAGGATTTTCTAAGAATTTAATTGTAAATCATGGTGGAAAATAAGTATTTGGTCACCCACAAACAAGTAAGATTTCTGGCTCTCACAGACCTGTAACTTCTTCTTTAAGAAGCTCTTCTGTCCTCCACTCATTACCTGTATTAATGGCACCTGTTTGACCTCGTTATCCGTATAAAAGACACCTGTCCACAGCCTCAAACAGTCAGACTCCCAAACTCAACCATGGCCAAGACCAAAGAGCTGTCGAAGGACACCAGGAAGAAAATTGTAGACCTGCACCAGGCTGGGAAGAGTGAATCTACAATAGGCATGCAGGTTGGTGTGAATAAATCAACTGTGGGAGCAATTGTAAGAAAATGGAAGACATACAAGACCACTGATAATCTCCCTCGATCTGGGGCCCCACGCAAGATCTCATCCCATGGGGTCAAAATGATCATGAGAACGGAGAGCAAAAATCCCAGAACTACACGGAGGGACCTTAATGAATGACCTGCAGAGAGCTGGGACCAAAGTAACAAAAGGCTACCATCAGTGACACACTACGCCGAGAGGGACTCAGATCCTGCAGCGCCAGGTGTGCCCCCCTGCTTCAGCCAGTACATGTCCAGGTCCGTCTGAAGTTTGCCAGAGAGCATATGGATGACCCAGAAGAGGATTGGGAGAATATCATGTGGTCAGATGAAACCAAAATAGAACTTTTTAGTAAAAACTCAACTCGCCACGTTTGGAGGAAGAAGAATTCTGAGTTGCATCCAAACATATATTCACAACCAATACAGATGACTTACTGCTTTGCTTTTTTACTTTCTCTTTAAAAAGAAGGACTAAAACAGTCTAATCTCTCTTATTTGCAAGGCTTATACTGACCAGGCTAACATGCACCAAGGTCACCTCAGAATGTACAGAGATTGGCATTACTGATCAACAGTCTCTTTGGGTTAGGCAGGCCCACTTCTGCTCCATGAAATCCCTGAGCAGAAAACAGTCAACAAAGAAGCCAAGTACAGCAGGCATTAGAAAAAAAAAGGAAACTGAGCCTGGTGAATACAGAGACTCAGTGGCATAGCGGTGCGCCAGTCTGGTTGAACGGGACATACTGCTGGTATGAATGTAGTCCACACCAAAGGAGTGTGGCTAAATCCCATACAACCGCATCCCCACAGTCCAGTGGGTGTGGCTTGAACTGTAGGACAAAGTTGAGGGGGTCCAGGAGTAAGAGGAAGATGAGGCAGAGAAGGAAGGGGCTTCCAGAGAGGGGGGGCTGTCAGGGTCAGGGCAAAAAGAGGGAGCGAGTAAGGCCTTAGGAGATGAGGTAGCAGAGGCTGCTGCAAGTGCCTCGTCTACTGTGGACAAGGTGTCTGGGAGAGGCGAAGCAGCTGTTCCACTTACTTTGGGTGAGGTGGTTCCCAGCCTGGCTGTCTTGCCGATGCGGGGCCGGCGCGACTGCTCTTGATCAAATTCCAGATCCTTCAGGCGCTGTGTTAATGCTAGCTTCTGCAGGATGGCCATACGAAGAAGAGAGTTCAGCGTTTTCTTCTCATCCTCAGCTGCTGCCAGCTGCCTCTGCATCTCATCCAGCTGTGTTAGATACTCATCCCACCTGGAAAAAAGACAACAGACAGAGCAAATTCATCATATACTGATGACATAGACTGCTATATTCAACTTGGGCTAATCTATCCAATATTGGAAATTAAGGTTTTGGTTAATTGTATCAATGCTGCTAACTGAACAGAGCAAATAATCTTCTGAATTCCAGATGTGTTAGCAGGCTTTGTTGTGTGGTGTTGTGACCCTCACCGTGTAGCAAACATTGCTCGGACGGAGGAAAACTTGGCAGCTTCCTCTTCCAGAGCTTTCATTTCGCTGGACAGCTTCTCCACAGTCTCAGTAACCATGCTCTTCTCAGTCTCGTACTTGCTTTTCAGGTTTGCCAAAGCCATTTCTGCAGTCTGCAACACACCATTGGAAACTTATTGTTTACTGTTTGAAGTAAGCAACATGTTATATACAACCTATTGAAATGAGATAGGAAAAGTGGTTTGAACCACAACAATCTCAAATCGTTCAACACGTGCACCATGGAAAGCATACCGACTGGCTGCTTTACCACTTGGCATGAGTGCCTCAGCACAGCTAAGCTCTGCTAAGCATGGTATGGACAACTCAATGCGTAATTACAGCAAAACTCCCATCTTTTTTTGGGGAATACCCTGAACGTCACAAGAGACTTCGCCACCCAATCCACTGTCTGTTCTTACTGCTACCATCTGGCAGACGGTATATGCTCTATGCACACTAGGACTGTGACGTGTTTCTGTTCTGTTCCATTTGTTATACCGGCATTCCAGCTTCCGGTCAGCTGAGGCAACTGTAAACAAAGAGGGATAACATTCAAATCACCAAACACACAAAGGTCTGTAGTGTCCATTTCACTGGTGATGATTTTATGGATGGAACACCGATGAGATGCGTAAAAAAAGGTGCTGTGCCGACGTTGTTTCAGTGGAACCAGTACGGGCAAGTACAGCTGAGACTGAGTGTGTGGGAGCGGCGAGAGAGACCTGTACCCCCTGACTCAGACACAGAGGAACATATAGATTTTGATGTTGAGACGACTGGACATGACTATTGCTTAGTTCCTGAAGCTGTAGCTCTTGATTTGGCTCTAATTAGAAACGAGGGGCTTACGAAGGAGGTAGAAGACCTACGACAACAGTTAGAGCAGAAGATAATACAAACTTGCTTTGGGCTCGAGCGATTTGCAGGGTCTGATGAGGACATTCGGTTCTATACATGGTAAGATTTTATTGCTTGTAAAATCTGTTTTTCTAGATATGCATAGATCTGAATATATAGTACACACATCTGTTTATTTGTGTGTGCGTAACACCTGTAAGATGGTGGTTGACAGCGGAGCTCCGTTCAATTCGGGAAAACTTGTTGTCCTGGCAGAATCTGAATCTGTTATCTAGTTGCTCCTGTCTCTCTGGTCACTTTGAAGCTGGTCATCCGGATAATTTGATATGTGGTTGCACGTGTGTGTGTGCGTGTGTGTGTGTGTTTGTGTGCGTGTTGGAGTACACACAGTCATATAATGTGTGCTTGTGTGTGTATATAGATGTGTACAATTATCCATCTATACACATCTGTTTAGTTAGATATGAACATCTATATACAGTGGGGTAAAAAAGTATTTAGCCAGCCACTGATTGTCCTACTTAGAAAGATGAGAGAGGTCTGTAATTTTCATCATAGCTACACTTCAACTATGAGAGACAAAATGAGAAAAACAAATCCAAGAAATCACATTGTGGGATTTAAAAAAAATTTAATTGTAAATCATGGTAGAATATAAGTATTTAGTACCCCACAAACAAGCAAGATTTCTGGCTCTCACAGACCTGTAACTGCTTCTTTAAGAAGCTCTTCTGTCCTCCACTCGTCACCTGTATTAATGGCACCTGTTTGACCTTGTTATCTGTATAAAAGACACCTGTCCACAGCCTCAAACAGTCAGACTCCAAACTCAAGACCAAAGAGCTGTCGAAGGACACGAGGAAGAAAATTGTAGACCTGCACCAGGCTGGGAAGAGTGAATCTACAATAAGCAAGCAGGTTGGTGTGAATAAATCAACTGTGGGAGCAATTGTAAGAATATGGAAGACATACAAGACCACTGATAATCTCCCTCGATCTGGGGCTCCACGCAAGATCTCATCCCGTGGGGTCAAAATGATCATGAGAGAATGATCATGAGAGCATATGGATGATCCAGAAGAGGATTGGGAGAATATCATGTGGTCAGATTGAAACCAAAATAGAACGTTTTTGTGTAAAAACTCAACTCGTCGAGTTTGGAATGCTGAGTTGCACCATACCTACTGTGAAGCATGGGGCTGAAAACCTCATGCTTTGGGGCTGTTTTTCTGCAAAAGGGAACAGGACGACTGATCCGTGTTAAGGGAAGAATGAAACGAGGCCATGTATCGTGGGATTTTAAGCCAAAACCTCCTTCCATCAGTAAGAGCATTGAAGATGGAACGTGGCTTGGTCTTCCAGCATGACAATGATCCCAAACACCACCGCTCGGGCAATGAAGGAGTGGCTCCGTAAAAAAGCATTTCAAGGTCCTGGAGTGGCCTAGCCAGTCTCCAGACCTCAGCCCCATAGAAAATGTGTGGATCTTGAACTTGCCAGTAATACTTGTGCTGCCTACGAAGTTTCAAAACACCACTTTACATTTTCAGGTAGGGACAGTCCATATACAGTGGGACAAAAAAGTATTTATTCAGCCACTGATTGTGCAAGTTCTCCTACTTAGAAAGATGAGAGAGGTCTGTAATTTTCATCATTGGTACACTTCAACTATCAGAGACAAAATGAGGAAAAAAATACAGGAAATCACATTGTAGGATTTTTAAAGAATTCAATTGTAAATCATGGTGGAAAATAAGTATTTGGTCACCCACAAACAAGCACAGACCTGTAACTTCTTCTTTAAGAAGCTCTTCTGTCCTCCACTCGTTACCTGTATTAATGGCACCTGTTTGACCTGGTTATCTGTATAAAAGACACCTGTCCACAGCCTCAAACAGTCAGACTCCAAACTCAACCATGGCCAAGACCAAAGAGCTGTCGAAGGACACGAGGAAGAAAATTGTAGACCTGCAGCAGGCTGGGAAGAGTGAATCTACAATAGGCAAGCAGGTTGGTGTGAATAAATCAACTGTGGGAGCAATTGTACAAAAAAATGAAAACCATACAAGACCATTGATAATCTCCCTCGATCTGGGGCCCCACGCAAGATCTCATCACGTGGTGTCAAAATGATTATGAGAACGGAGAGCAAAAATCCCAGAACTACACGGAGGGACCTGATGAATGACCTGCAGAGGGCTGGGACCAAAGTAACAAAGGCTACCATCAGTAACACACTACGCCGAGAGAGACTCAGATCCTGCAGTGCCAGGCGTGTCCCCCTGCTTAAGCCAGTACATGTCCAGGTCCGTCTGAAGTTTGCCAGAGAGCATATGGATGATCCAGAAGAGGATTGGGAAAATATCATGTGGTCAGATGAAACCAAAATAGAACTTTTTGGTAAAAACTCAACTGGAGGGAGAAAAATGCTTAGTTGCATCCCAAGATATAATCACAACCAATACAGATGACTTACTGCTTTGCTTTTTTTTTTGTCTCTTTAAAAAGAAGGACTAAAGAAGTCCAATCTCTCTTATTTGCAAGGCTTATACTGACCAGGCCAACATGCACCAAGGTCACCTCAAAATGTACAGAGATTGGAAGGACTGATCAACAGTCTCTTTGGGTTAGGTAGGCCCACTTCTGCTCCATGAAATCCCTGAGTAGAAAACAGTCAACAAAGAAGCCAAGCACAGCAGGCATTAGAAAAAAGACACAGGAAACCAGTCTGTGCCCCTCTCTGCATCACCCCACTGAACCTTCTTTAGCGGGGATGCTGGGAGCTGTAATTTCTTGAGTACAATGAGCTGTGGGAGGAGGATGATGGGGAGGCGTATCTGCCTGTGTGGGTGGAATATGTTAAGACTGTGGGGAGCACACGCGATCTGGGAGAGCTCCAGGAGGAGCTATAGGCACCCAGGATGGGCGAGCGATAGGCAGAGCGGGTGACTGAGCCCGGTGCATACAGAGACTCAGTGGCATAGCGGTGCGCCAGTCTGGTTGAACGGGACATGCTGCTGGTATGAATGTAGTCCACACCAAAGGAGTGCGGCTAAATCCCATACAACCGCATCCCCACAGTCCAGTGGGTGTGGCTTGAACTGTAGGACAGAGTTGAGGGGGTCCAGGAGTAAGAGGAAGATGAGGCAGGGGAGGAAGGGGCTTCCAGAGAGGGGGGACTGCCAGGGTCAGAGTAAAAAGAGGGAGTAAGGCCTTAGGAGATGAGGTAGCAGAGGCTGGTGCAAGTGCCTTGTCTACTGTGGACAAGGTGTCTGGGAGAGGCGAAGCAGCTGTTCCACTTACTTTGGGTGAGGTGGTTCCCAGCCTGGCTGTCTTGCCGATGTGGGGCCGGCGTGACTGCTCTTGATCAAATTCCAGGTCCTCCAGGCGCTGTGTTAATGCTAGCTTCTGCTGGTTGGCCATGCGAAGAAGAGAGTTCAGCGTTTTCTTCTCATCCTCAGCTGCTGCCAGCTGCTTCTGCATCTCATCCAGCTGTGTTACATACTCATCACACCTGGAAAAAAGACAACAGACAGAGCAAATTCATCATATATGGTTGCTACAGTGGGGCAAAAAAGTATTTAGTCAGCCACTGATTGTGCAAGTTTTCCTAGATGAGAGAGGTCTGTAATTTTCATAATAGCTACACTTCAACTATGAGAGACAAAATTTGGAAAAAAAAAAATCCAGAAAATCACATTGTAGGATTTTTAAAGAATTTATTTGTAAATTATGGTGGAAAATAAGTATTTGGTCACTCACAACCAAGCAAGATTTCTGGCTCTTTTCTAATTTTGTCTCCCATAGTTGGTGTACCTATGATGAAAATTACAGACCTCCCTCACTTTCTAAGTAGGAGAACTTGCACAATCAGTGGCTGACTAAATTCTTTTTTGACCCACTGTGCATTCAATTACCCAGCTGTCAAGTTGGGCTAATCTATCCAATATTGGAAATTAAGGTTTTGGTTAATTGTATCAATGCTGCTAACTGAAAACAGCAAATAATCTTCTGAATTCCAGATGTGTTAGCAGGCTTTGTTGCGTGTTGTTGTGACCCTCACCGTGTAGCTAACTTTTTTCGGATGGAGGAAAACGTGGCAGCATCCTCTTTCAGACCTTTCAATTCGCTCCACAGCTTCTCCACAGCCTCAGTAACCATCTTCTTCTCAGTCTCGTACTTGCTTTTCAGGTTTGCCAAAGCCATTTCTGCAGTCTGCCACACACCATTGAAAACTTATTGTTTAATGTTTGAAGTAAGCAACATGTTATATACAACCTATTGAAATGAGATAGGAAAAGTGGTATGAACCACAACAATCTCAAATCGTTCAACTTGTGCACCACGGAAAGCATACCGACTGGCTGCTTTACCATTTGGCATGAGTGCCTCAGCACAGCTAAGCTCTGCTAAGCATGGTATGGACAACTCAATGCATAATTACAGCAAAACTCCAATCTTTTTTTGGGGAATACCCTGAACGTCACAATAGACTTCAGCCACCCAATCCACTGTCTGTTCTTACTGCTACCATCTGGCAGACGGTATATGCTCTATGCACACTAGGACTGTGACGTCGTTATACCGGCATTCCAGCTTCTGGTCAGCTGAGGCAACTGTACACAAAGTTCTGAAGTACTGGGAACATAGAGATTTACATTCGCAGAATGAGTACCGTATTTTTCGGGCTATAAATCGCACCGGGTTATAAGGCGCAATATCAATGATCGACTGCTAACGGATCTATTTTCATACATAAAGCGCACCGGGTTATAAGACGCATTAACTGAAACAAAACTCTTAAGTTCCGTCGGAAGCTCAGTTTAGTCTTTACCTGGCACAGGGCGTCTTCTTGCTTCCTCCACTTCCGTATCATTGATTCGTTAATGTTGAATTCTCTCGCAGCTGCTCTATGTCCATGTTGTACTGCGTGACTGATAGCGTTGAGTTTGAAATCCGCTTCGAAAGTAAATGAATGAATGCACACACCGTAATGGTGAAGCACATACCGTATTACCCCGCGATGCTGCGCACTACGGTTGCCATAAGCTTCGTAACCTACCAAAGACCGTGCTAAAACATTTTGACAGATTTATGAGCGCCGTGTACCATCTACAATCGGTTCTAGGTCAGAAGGCTCAACCAGAATTAATTCATACATTAGACGCACCGCATTTTAAGGCGCACTGTCGATTTTTGAGAAAATTAAAGGATTTTAAGTGCGCCTTATGGTCCTAAAAATAAGCTAAGAACGTTTTCCAATTTCAAAAACAAGAACAAGGGGCATCAGAACATTGTTCTGTCCCTTTGTGTTTGGTGTCAGCAAGGTATAACTCTCTTGTGAGTTTTCATTCGTTTCCGCTGGACGAGGAGATCAGAAAGAAATGGCTTGTCAACATTAAGAGGGATAACATTCAAATCACCAAACACACAAAGGTCTGTAGTGTCCATTTCACTGGTGATGATTTTGTGGATGGAACACCGATGCGATGCCTAAAAAAAGGTGCTGTGCCGACGTTGTTTCAGTGGAACCAGTACGGGCAAGTACAGCTGAGACTGAGTGTGTGGGAGCGGCGAGAGAGACCTGTACCCCCTGACTCAGACACAGAGGAACATATAGATTTTGATGTTGAGACGACTGGACATGACTATTGCTTAGTTCCTGAAGCTGTAGCTCTTGATTTGGCTCTAATTAGAAACGAGGGGCTTACGAAGGAGGTAGAAGACCTACGACAACAGTTAGAGCAGAAGATAATACAAACTTGCTTTGGGCTCGAGCGATTTGCAGGGTCTGATGAGGACATTCGGTTCTATACATGGTAAGATTTTATTGCTTGTAAAATCTGTTTTTCTAGATATGCATAGATCTGAATATATAGTACACAAATCTGTTTGTGTGTGTACTCAGCGTTCAATTCAGGAAAACTTGCAGGAAGAAACTTGTAGACCTGCACCAGGCTGGGAAGAGTGAATCTACAATAAGCAAGCAGGTTGGTGTGAATAAATCAACTGTGGGAGCAATTGTAAGAAAATGGAAGACATACAAGACCATTGATAATCTCCCTCAATCTGGGGCTCCACGCAAGATCTCATCCCATGGGGTCAAAATGATCATGAGAACAGTGAGCAAAAATCAGATGAAACCAAAATAGAACTTTTTGGTAAAAACTCAACTGGTCGTGTTTCGAGGAAGAAGAATTCTGAGTTGCGCCATACCTACTGTGAAGCATGGGGGTGGAAACCTCATGTTTTGGGGCTGTTTTTCTGCAGAGGGGACAGGACGACTGATCCATGTTAAGGGAAGAATGAACGAGGCCATGTATCATGAGATTTTAAGCCAAAACCTCCTTCCATAAGTGAGAGCACTGAAGATGGAACGTGGCTGGGTCTTCCAGCATGACAATGATCCCAGACACACCGCTCGGGGCAATGAAGGAGTGGCTCCGTAAAAAAAGCAAATTTCAAGGTCCTGGAGTGGCCTTTTAGCCAGTCTCTCCAGACCTCAACCCCATAGAAAAATCTGTGGAGGGAGTTGAACGTCCGTGTTGTCCCAAAACATCACTGCTCTAGAGGAGATCTGCATTGAGAAATGGGAATAAAAATACCAGCTACAGTGTGTGCAAACCTGGTGAAGACTTACAGGAAACGTTTGACTTCTCTGTCATTTCCAACAAAGGTTATGTTAACAAAGTATAAGTTGAAATTTTAGTTATTGACAAAATACTTATTTTCCACCATGATTTACAAAAAAATTTTTTTTAAATCCTACAATGTGATTTACTGGATTTTTTTTTTTCATTTTGTCTCTCATAGTTGGAAGTGTGTAGCTATGATGAAAAATTACAGACCTCTCTCATCTTTCTAAGTAGGAGAACGTGCAACAATCAGTGGCATGACTAAATACACACACACACACACACACACACACACACACACACACACACACACACACAACACACACACACACACACACACACACACACACACACACACTCGTGTATATATATATACACACAAGCCGGTTTAGACAATGAAAACTGAAACACCCTGTCATTTTTAGTGTGGGAGGGTTTCATGGCTAAATTGGACCAGTCTGGTGCCAATCTTCATTAATTGCACATTGCACCAGTAACAGCAGAGTGTGAAGGTTCAATTAGCGGGTAAGAGCACAGTTTTGCTCAAAATATTGCAATGCACAACAACATTATGTGTGACATACCAGAGTTTTTCAGATGGTTTGATGAACATGAAAGTGAAGTTGAACATCTCCCATGGCCTGCACAGTCACCAGTTTATTAGTAAATAGTAAAATATCATTGAGCCACTTTGGGGTTTTTTGGAGAAACGAGTCAGAAAACGTTTTACTCCACCAGCATCACGTAGTGACCTGGCCACTATCCTGCAAGAAAGAATGGCTTTAAATCCCTCTGACCACTGTGCAGGACTTGTATATGTCATTTCCAAGACGAATTGACACTGTATTGCCGCCGCAGAAGGAGGCCCTACACCATACTAATAAATTATTGTGGTCCTAAAATGACAGGTGTTTTCAGTTTTCATTGTCTAACCCTTGTATATACACATACATACATACATATATACATACAGTACATACATACATACATACAGCTTGCCTAACCATTTACACTAACCATTGACCCTACTCTCAAGTTGTGTGGCTTTTCGTTTTTCCTCATGGATCTATGACAGAACTGCCCTCACGTTGACCTCTTCTGTCACCCTGTTTTCTCAAGGGACACTGAGTGGAAGATGAATAAAGTTACAATTTAGAAACGTATATTTCTTGCACAGTAAGTAGACAGCTACCTGAAAGATCAATCAAACAACTGAAGATTAGCGTAGTTTTAGCTAATGTTACTTACCCTCGTAGTTGTCGATGTAGATGGAGATGTCAAGTCAAGTCAAGTCAGATTTACTTTATAGCGCTTTTTACAATGGAGCATTGTCTCAAAGCAACTTTACAAGTTTAGATTATCTCCTAATAACTACATCCAATCCCAAATTGAGCAAGCCTAGGGCGACAGTGGCAGGAAAAAACTCCCTGAGTTATAAGGAAGAAACCTTAGGAGGATCAAGACTCAAAAGGGACCCAACTCCTTGGGGCGGCGTAGATGATAAATCTAAGAGCGAAACTAAAGTCATGGAGTCATAGTTTCGAAAAAAAAAAAAATGTGAAGTATGCACATTGACATTAAGTGGCCCGGGGTATGATGGGGCTGGAGCTGATGACGGAAGCAGCTTGAGTGGAGCTACAGCAGATGAACATCATGGTGTGGGGCTCGAACTGCCGGAACACAGCTCGGAGAGAGAGAAAACGAAAATTGTAATTAGTTATTGATTTAAGAGCACAATGTCTATTAACAATCACTGATGCCAAGTGTAGCATGAGACCCGGCAGCATTAGCTATAGCAGCATAGCTAGAAAGAGGAGAACTGGTAATAAACACAGCCAAAAGGGATCCACATGAGACATCGGCAACCCCCACGGGAGGCAGAAGACAGCAAAACCCACGTCTCTGATCACCATAAGACTCTTTGACTATGACTCCCCAGCTCTGCCCTTATTCTAAGGCAAGGATGCATGAGTCAAGATCACGAGGACCCAAAGCCCAGTTCAGCCAGACTGCCCACTTTGACACTCCTGGCTAGCGGACAAGGCAGGCAGGCCAGACATGACTCCAGAACTCCGGCCCCCAGTGACCCAAGCCATGAATCCCGGTCTAAAATCTAGTCAAAAGTTCCTGTGTAAATAGGTAAGTCTTAGCCTAGACTTAAAACTTTGGAGAGTGTCTGTGTAATGCCCGAGTAAGGAACGGAGACAGACGCAGGCAGTGGAGTTCAATCGAAGGCTTTATTCAGCTTTAGGATACTGCAAAGGGAAATGCAGGAGCTAGGTAACGAGGTTGATACCTTGTTGTGTAGCGGTGTGTGTGTGGGTGAGTGGTGTTTAAGTAGGGAGGTCCGGAACGTGAGAACAGGTGCAGGTGATTAGTATTCGGGCGATGAGGAACGAGGCAGGTTGCGTGTGTCGGGAGCGGCACTGGAAGGGGGCGTGACAGTACCCCCCCTCGAAGGACTCGTACCGGCAGGGGCGCGGCGGGAGTCGGAGGACCGGAGGGGAGAGGAGGATTTGCGTGGGCGACCGCGCGGTATGGGTGCCGGCCGGTCGGGGCATGCGGTGTGGAAGTCCTGGGCGAGAAGGGGGTCCAGGACATCCTTGGCGTCCACCCAGCTGTTCTCCTCGGGGCCGTAGACCTCCCACTCCACCAGATATTGGAGACGCGCACCGCGCTGGCGAGAGTCCAGGAGGCGACGGACCGTGTAGGTGGAAGCCTCCAACGGGTCGGCTGGCGGAGGCTGGTCAGCCGGTGAGGATTCCGCCAACGGACCGGGGACCCAGGGCTTCAGGTGCGCCACATGGAAGGTGGGAGAGGTGCGTAAGTGTACAGGCAGTTGCAAACGATAGGTAACGTCATTAATACGGCAGACTATTTTGTAAGGTCCCAAAAAATGAGGAGATAAAGGGGTACTTCCCTGTGGATGACGCAGTCCCCGGACCGACAGCCAGACACGGTCTCCTGGTTGGAATTCTGGAGAAGCGCGGCGGTGCCGGTCGGCGTGCCTCTTGTACCGGCGGATGGCTTTGCCGATGCGATGATGGACCTGGCACCAGATGTCGTCGCTGCGCTTGAACCAGTCATCGACGGCCGGGGAGTCAGAGGGTGAGGAATCCCAGGGCACGAAAGGAGGCTGGAAGTCCAGGACACATTGGAATGGCGTGAGGCCGGTGGAGGAATGGCGCAGAGAGTTCTGGGCTATCTCGGCCCATGGGAGAAACTGGGCCCAGTCGTGTGGGTTGTGGAGGCAGTAGCACCGGAGAAATTTCTTTAACTCCTGATTGACTCGCTCGCACTGTCCGTTGGTTTGCGGGTGGTATCCGGAGGAGAGTCTGACGGAGGCACCCAACTTTGCCATGAACGCACGCCATACCGCTGAGGAGAACTGGGGTCCGTGATCGGACAGGACGTCCTCCGGGATGCCGAAAACGCGGAAGACGTGCTCAAACAGTAGCTCCGCTGTTTGTAGTGCAAAGGGGATCTTCGGCAGAGGAACGAAGCGCACCGCGTGGGAAAAGCGGTCGACCACGGAGAGGATGGTGGTGAATCCGTGGGAGAGAGGGAGATCCGTGACAAAGTCGAGCGCTAAGTGCGACCAGGGTCGTTCCGGCATGGGCAACGGATGAAGCAGGCCCGAGGGGAGAGTGCGAGGAGTCTTTGCCTGTGCGCATACACTGCAGGATGACACGTAGTAGTGCACGTCCTTGCGCATGCTTTCCCACCAGTAACGTGTCGCCAGGAGTTGATGGGTGCGTGTTTCCCCGGGGTGGCCAGAACACAGAGAGAGATGAGCCCAGGCGAGAAGGCGGTTGCGGAGGTCGGAGGGCACGAACTTCTTGCCTGGCGGGCACTTGGGTGAAATGCGCGTTTGGGAGAGCCTGTCATCCAGCTCGCACTCGAAGTCCCAGGTGATGGCGCCGATGGTGCAAGAGGCCGGGAGGATGGTCTTGGGTTTATCCGGGGCGAGTGGCTCGAGGTCGAGGCTGCGAGACAGGGCGTCCACCTTGACGTTCTTCGTTCCTGGACGGTAGGTGATTGAAAACGTGAAGCAGGAGAAAAAGAGAGACCAACGGGCCTGGCGAGCGTTGAGGCGCTTGGCTGAACGGAGGTATTCCAGGTTTTTGTGATCGGTTAGGATAGTGAAGGAGTGTCGGGAGCCCTCGAGCCAGTGCCTCCATTCCGCCAGGGCCAGCTTGATGGCCAGCAGTTCGCGGTCCCCCACGTCGTAGTTGCGCTCAGCCGGTGTGAGTTTGCGCGAAAAGAAGGCGACGGGCCGCAGCTTGGGTGGATCTCCAAGACGCTGGGAGAGGACGGCACCAACTCCTATGGTCGAGGCGTCGACTTCCAGGATGAAGGGGCGTTCCGGGTCGGGATGACCCAGAACGGGAGCGCAGGTGAAGGCTGTTTTGAGCACGTTGAAGGCTCGTTCGGCGTCCTGAGACCAGCGGAGAGAGCGGGGTTTGTCCCACAGAAGTGCAGTGAGGGGCGTCACTGTGCGGCTGAAGTGCCTGATGAAGCGGCGATAGAAATTCGCGAAACCCAGGAATCGCTGCAGCTGCTTGATGGTGGTTGGCATGGGCCAGGAGAGGACTGCGGAGAGCTTGGAACTGTCCATGGCGACCCCTGTCCGGGGAAATGACATAGCCCAGATAATGCACAGTCTGAGAGTGGAACTCACACTTTTCTGCCTTCACACGGAGGTGGTGGAGTTGGAGCCTCCTGAGCACTTGGCGGACATGGGAGACATGAGTGGCGTAATCCGGTGAGTATACCAGAATGTCGTCCAGGTAGGCAACGACGAAGTGGTCCAACATGTCCCGGAGCACGTTGTTAATGAACGCCTGGAAAAACGACGCCGCGTTTGCCAGGCCGAAGGGCATCACCAGATATTCGTAGTGCCCAGTGCTGGTGCTAAAAGCAGTCTTCCACTCATCACCCTCTCTGACATGGACCAGGTTGTAGGCGTTCCTGAGATCCAATTTGGTGTACCAGTGGGCTGTGCGGAGTTGTTCAAGGGATGAGAGCACCAGCGGAAGCGGATAGGCATACTTGCAAGTGATTTGGTTGAGTCCACGGTAATCAATGCAGGGCCTGAGGCCGCCGTCCCACTTGGGCACAAAAAAGAACCCCGCCGAGACGGGGGAGGTGGATGGACAAATGAAGCCGAGGTCGAGGTATTCAGTGATATAATCCGACATTGCTTGTTCTTCGGCCGCCGAGAGAGGGTATAGACGAGCTTTGGGAAGCGGTGCGTCCGGTATGAGGTCGATAGCGCAGTCGTAAGGGCGATGTGGAGGAAGAGGAGGAGGTGTACCTGACACGAAGATCGAGGCCAGATCCCTGTAGTCGTTGGACACGTTATCCGGGAGAGTTGCGGGCTCCAGAGAGATGTTGACCTGAAGGGCAGGAGGAGTAGGCAGTGGTCTTGGCACCATGGTGACCAGCGGATGAGTTCCCGGGCAGACCATGAGATGAGAGGGTCGTGACGGCGGAGCCAAGGAAGCCCCAGGATGATGGGGTAGGCGAGGGTGCGGAAGTGAAGCGCGTAGTCGGCGGCAGAGCGGCGTCCCTGGCGTAGAGTGAGAAGGACTTCCCCAGTGGATCTCCCCTCGCAAGGATGCTGAAACACGGCTCAAAAAGTGGCGACGAAGCGGTCGTAATCGCGGGCCTCCTCCCCTTGTTGATTCCAGACGGCGGTGGCCCAGTCCAAGGCTCGACCGGAGAGGAGGGAGATTATCAGGGCGATGCGAGCTGCGTCGGACTCCGGAGGAGAGTGGACGAAATACAGACTGCACTGAACAAAAAAGCCCTCGCAGTGTTCCGGGTCGCCACCATACGTCCCTGGCAGAGCGAGTCTGTAAGCGGCGTGAGGCGCCCTGGGCAAGCTAGGAGGAAGTGGAACTGAGACCGATGGTGCCGTGGCGGACGGTGTCAGCTGAGACACGCGTTGAGTGAGATCGCTGACCGAAGGAACCAGCGCGTTGAGCGAACGCTGGTTATCCGCCAACAACAAGACCGCCTGAGCCACTTCCTGGAGCTGAGAGCGGAGTTCGGCGAGCTGCTCCGCCATGGTCGAGGTGAGTTCGGCACCACTAGCTGCTGTCCTCCATGTAAAGTGGCTACACAAACTGGTCGCCGAGTAGGGAACTGAGACAACGCAGGCAGGAAGTTCACTCGAGGCTTTATCAGCTTTGGATACTGCCAAAGGGAACTGCAAGGAGCAGGTTGATACCTTTTTGTTGTACGTTGTGTTTTGTTTTTTCTTTTTTTTTTCCATTAGTTTATTTCTTTCCCTTGTACACGCCCCTTGTTTCCCCTTTATTCTTCTTATGTCTTTGGCTAATTCTTCCAGCTCTTAAACTTTTTTCTTGTGATTCCTTAATTCTGGCCCTTTACCCTTTGAGATTCTTTCCCGTAGTCCCCATCCGATCTCTGCAAACCGACTCCCTTTTATTCCTAATCTATCTCGTATGGTCCGCCGTTCTGTTTTTTTTCCATTTGCTGTCTCCCTCCTATTTCCCCGACCTTCTGTTTCCTACTTTGAGGTTTCGCTCTTTCTTCACCTCACCGCCAAGCGTGTGCCGGTATCGCCCTCACCTGCAATCCACCAATACTATAAGATCATGCCTCTTATGGATGGTAAAAACTCTAAGAGGTCACGAAGACGATCGAAATCCTTTTTTTCCTTCCTTTTTTAGGGCTACTTTCTCTCCCTGTCTACATAGTGTGAGAGGTACTAAGAGATGTTTCCGCTCCAAATTCTGAATTTTTGACTGGTACCAGTGCATTTTATTATAGCTGGTTTGCCTTCATTTCCTTCCCCACACACTTACAGTTTTTCATGCTTATTTTCACTCCCCTTTCCTCCTTGCCCCCCCTTTTCTCTTCTACCATGACTCCATGACTTTAGTTTCGCTCTTAGATTATCACATACCCTGTCCCACTTATTATCGATGTTGCAATACTTCACTCTATTTCTAACTTTGAACTTCCATGCTTTAGGTTCTTCTTTAATTTATCATCTACGCCGCCCAAGGAGTTGGGTCCTTTTTGAGTCGTGGTCCTCCCATGGTTTCTTCCTAGAATCTAGGGATTTTTTCCTTTCCCTGTCCGCCCTATTCTTGCTCAATTTGTGTCTTAGTTACGTATTTTCTTATTATGCTTCATCTCCGACTGATTTAAAGTTCTTTGAGACAATGCTTTCATTGTTAAAAAGCACTATAAAATAAATCTGACTTGACTTGAGATGGAACAGGAATTGATATGATCAAATTTCTAGTTCCGAGTTAGCACGCGGGCAGCTGCATTCGAACTAACTGAGTTTATTATAGATTTACTAGAGCTACAGTAAGTAAGGCGTTACAGTATCGCTACCTTGAGGTGATAAACGCATGAAACAAGTTTTTCTACATCATTAAAAGCGAGGATATTTCTAAGTTTAGACCAATATGTGACGTATTTAAAAAAAAGCAATTCGGTGAATTCTGGCTAACTTTGCCGCCTTACAGGTATAGCCATTCTAACCTCAATTTTACCGGGCCATCATTTTTTTAGCAGACGACTGGGCAATGCTGGACAGCCCTCTAGATTTTAGGATAGATGTTAGCCAACCCTGTCTCTCACAGCCTGGGTCCCACTAATAGCACCTCTAGTTTTTATCTGAGTTAAGTAAGAGAAAATTAAATAACATCCCTCTTTTATTTCCTTTCACAGTCCTCGATTTTTTTGGATTGTACGGCTTTCCTTCTGATTTTTGCTTACTATTTACATCTTTGTTCTCATTCTTCCTAGCCATTTGCCACTTTCACATTGACGCATTTAATTCAGCTCCATCCCTTCAGCCTCTTTTTCCCGTCCTTGGAATCCCTCTATCATAAAAGCCGGCCAAGCACTGACCCCTGAGGCACGCCATACTTCACTTTTGAGAGCTTAGACCTTAGATTATTTATATGAACAAATTGGTACCAGTTGGTAAAGTAGGATTTAAACCAAGAAAGTGCTGATCCCTTAATACCTACAGTATTTTCTAGTCTGTTTAATAAAACATCATGATCTATAGTGTCAAATGCTGCACTTAAATCTAACAGAACAAGAAAAGAAACACATCCCTTATCTGAGCACATTAACAAGTCATTTAGTACCCTAATTAATGCTGTTTCAGTACATGATGGGGCCTGAAGCCAGACTGAAATGTTTCATAAATTTCATTCTTTTGGAGGTAACTGCAGAGCTGCTGATAGACGGCTTTTTCTAAGATTTTGGACAGAAAGGGTAGATTTGAAATTGGTCTATAATTAGATATCACACAAGGGTCAAGATTGGCTTTTTAAATCAGTGGTTTGATAACGGCAGACTTAAAGGATTTGGGCACATAACCAAAGGTAAGGGATAAATTTAAAATAACCAACACTGGCTCTATAATACTAAGTATTACTTGTTTGAGTAAACGTGTAGGAATTGGATCTAATAAACATGTTGATGACTTAGACGAGCTGATCAGTGTGGATAGTTCAGTATTATTAATTGGGGTAAAAGATTCTAATCTTGATTTACATCTCAGTAAACAGATGTCTTCACTAGTGCTGCATCTCGAAGATTGCTGAATAGTTTGGTGATGTGATGAGCATCAAGTTTGATGCCTAATATTTTCTATCTTATCATTAAAGAAAGTCATGAAATCATTACTGTTAAAATTACACAGAACGGGAGAATCACTTTCTGTACGGTTTTTTTGTTAATTTGGAGACTGTATTAAAAAGAAACCTTGGATTATTCTTATTTTTCTCTATGATTGAGGAGAAGTATGCAGCTTTAACTTTAGTGAGGGCATGCTTATACTCTGCCATGCTGTCCCTCCAAGCAATCTGAAACACCTCCAATTTACTATGTCTCCACTTGCGCTCTACATGCTGTGTTCTTTGCTTTAAGGTACGGGTGTGGTCATTATACCATGGTCCTAGCCTTTTTTTCCCTAATGCGTTTGACCCTGGCGGGAGCAATCGTGTCCGGGGTTGAGCGAAGCACACATTCTAATTGGTCATTTACAGACTCAAGATGAATGATCTCCGTAGATGTATTAAATTTCAAGTCTGGTAGGTTTTTAATAAACGCAGCTGGAGTAGCATATGTGATAGTGCGCTTTTGTGTGATAAGGAGGCAGAAGGATTTTATTTATTTATTACTAAAAGATAGTGATCTGAAATCGAATCACTTTGCAGGAAAACATCAAGGTTATCTATATTGATACCAAATGTTAATATTAGATCTAAAGTATGATTACAGCGGTGGGTTGGTCCCATCACATTCTGAGTGATACCCATGGATTCTAAGATGGACTCGAAAGCAATTTTAAGTGGATCCTGCGAGTGAATATTGAAATCACTTACAATTAAAGCCTTATTTATTGACAGTAGTAAGCAGGAAAGAAAGTTAGCAAATTCCTGAAGAAATTCTGAATAGGGACCAGGAGGGCAGTAAATAGTGATGAGCTGAAAAGAGTGTGGTTTTGACTTCCATTACGATGGATCAGTCACATTAAGAATCAGTATTTCAAAAGAATTAGCCTTGTAATGGGATTTAGTTGTAACACCTAGCTCTTTGTCAAAAATAGTGGCTATGCCTACCCCCCGACCATTAGGACGAGGGCGATTAGCATGACTGTATCCAGGAGGTGAGGCTTCATTTAAGGCTAAATATTCATCAGTTCTAATCCAAGTTTCAGTGAGAAGAGAGCGTGTAAGCGTTTAACAGTGATCATTTCATTTACAGTCAGCGCTTTGTTTGTAAGTGATCTAATGTTAAATAATCCAAGCTTTAGTCTAAGGTTGTTATTTCTTTGGGAGCCATCTGTGTTTATACTAATGAGGTTATTAAAACAGACTTTTTGAGAGCATTTACGTTTAGGACAGATGCGGGTAACAGACACAGGTTCAATAATGTGGGTTCTGGGTGACGGTGCATGGCTACCAGCAACAGTTGTTAAGCCGGTCTGTCTGCTGCCTGACCCCTGCTCTGGATAGTCAGCCCCTAACCAATCGGACCATAAGACTATGGGCAATGTTGCAGGAGATGAGAGCAGCACCCTCCCGAGTGCGGTGGACACCGTCCCATCCTAAAAGGCCAGGCTTACCCTCAAAGACTGTCCAGTTGTCTATATAGCCCACGTTGTTTTCAGAGCACCACTTGGACAGCCAGGAGTTCAGCGCCCATAACCTGCTGTAGGCTTGGTCACCTCGCCGCATTGGGATGGGGCCAGAGCAGACTACAGCATCGGACAGCGCCTTCGCCACGCTAACCACCTCTACAAAATTAGCCTTAGTAACCTCTGACTGACGAAGGCGTATATCATTAGCCCCTACATGAATAACTATCCTAGAGAATCTGTGGCTCTCGAGTTCACTAAGACTCGTTACAATGTCCGGCACTCTGGCTCCAGGGATACAGAGAACTCTAGCTGCTGGTGTCCCTAAAGGGGTAGCTAGTTTATGCTCGATTAAAGCGTTAATACAAGTTAAGTCAATACAAAACGTCACAAAAAACTCAGAAAGAAATTGGGTTGAGACTGTAAAAAAGTTATAAAAACACACACTACTGCAAAAGAAGACGCAACTCTGGTAATTAGCTAATGGCTAATTACTGCAAACACAAGCCGGTATACCTGTAAAGTTACTAAATAACGATTAGCGGCAAAAAATATAATCCGCCGGTACGAGAATAAAATGATTAAGATGTTGTAAAAACCTACTATATATACGATAATAAATGATACATATGCGATCGGGAATTAAAATAGTTCAAAGGTAATAAGCTGCTAACAGCTACGAAACGGCGTGCGTCCTGTGTGCAATCGGGGAGAATGAGTCTGGGTTGCCAGATCCTCGCCATCCTCGCGTCAGTTCTCTCAGCGTTCTCTCAGGATCGTGTGGCATTAAACAGAAGCTTCAGAAGGATTTAAAATGTACATTTTAAATCCTTTCTCACGCTTGCTAAAAGGCGCAGTACACGACAGTTTCTAAAGTCGGTCTACATCGTTTACTGTCAAATGAGGCAAGTCCTGAAAACAGCGAGTGATACACAGAGCCATAGCTAACAATACGTGTTCAATGTCTGGCGTTTAAAACCTGAAGTTAGTCTGCCTGTATACAAGAACCCGGAAGACAAGCGTGCATAGAGGTTATTGCCCCAATATTTCAAAAGAGCTTCTTCTATCTGTCCATCGGCCTATTGAATATCCGGAAGTTACTTGTGGACAATATAACCCCCACCCTTATTCCACGCAAAAAGACACTCTGAGACCCTGCAGCAGTAGCAGTTTACTACAAAAGTCATAGTTGCAGCTGCTTTATAGGATATTATATGGTATTTTACTTGGTATGTATTTATGACGTAAGTTTACATTGAACGTTTCTGCATGTACATACATTGGGGATCAGATAGTCTCATCAGTGTTTATTATGTTCTTCTTTTTGATGTACTGACAGCATGCACTTGAGATGGAATGTTCATGAGTTCTGTGCATATTCTGATGAACCATGTTACCCCCGGAATGATTTATCAATACAAACTACAGTGGGGCAAAAAAGTATTTAGTCAGCTAATGATTGTGCAAGTTCTCCTACTTAGAAAGATGAGAGAGGTCTGAAATTTTCATCATAGGTACACTTCAGCTATGAGAGACGAAATGAAAAAAAAAATCCAGGAAATCACACTGTAGGATTTTTTAAAAATTTAATTGTAAATTATGGTGGAAAATAAGTATTTGGTCAATAACTAAAGTTCAACTCAATACTTTGTAACATAACCTTTCTTGGCAATGACAGAGGTGAAACATTTCCTGTAAGTCTTCACCAAGTTTTTAAACACTGTAGCTGGTATTTTATCCCATTCCTCAATGCAGATCTTCTCTAGAGCAGTGATGTTTTGGGACTGTCGCTGGGAAACACGGACTTTCAACTCCCTCCACAAGTGGGAGCTAGGCCACTCCAGGACCTTGAAATGCTTTTTACGGAGCCACTCCTTCGTTTCCCGAGCGGTGTGTTTGGGATCATTGTCATGCTGGAAGACCCAGCCACGTTCCATCTTCAATACTCTCACTGATGGAAGGAGGTTTTGGCTTAAAATCTCACGATACATGGCCTCATTCATTCTTCCCTTAACACGGATCAGTCGTCCTGTCCCCTCTGCAGAAAAACATCCCCAAAGCATGATGTTTCCACCCCCATGCTTCACAGAATGTATGGTATTCTTGGGATGCCTCCTTTTTTCCTCCAGTTGAGTTTTTACCAAAAAGTTCTATTTTGGTTTCATCTGACCATATGATATTCTCCCAATCCTCTTCTAGATCATCCCGATAAGTACTGAATGAGAAGTGGGATAAACATACCCTTTATATTAACAGCCGCGGCCAGAATGGGGATTTCATGTCTGTGGGCGATTGGGACTACATTGCCCACAATCCCCTCCGGCATCAAGATGCCTGCGGTCCCACCTGGGACTCGTTTTGTTTTGATTGGAAACCTATTTAAGTCCAGCTTTCTCACCATTGCTTCGTGGGAGCATTAGTTCATGTTGTGGAGTTGCTACTTCTACATTCGCCTTTCATCCCTGTGTGGATTACTTTTATTGCGGTTTCGCCTGCTGGACTCTCTCATTGCAGTTCACCCCGGAATTTTAGATTTTAGGCCCTGGTCTTTCTGCCCTAGGAGTGGCTGCGTTCGCTGGAGTCCCTGTTCGTGGTTGCGACCGCACCCTGTGTCTTTTCGGTTGGTGGTTTCCTTTTCTCTTGTTTGTTCTTTATCGGTAACTTTCATAGCTTCCTGCTAGCCTTCATAAGCTTCCGCTAGCCTTGATAGCTGCCCCGTTAGCCTCGGTGGTATTCCACTTTCCTTGGTCACTTACCACTAGCCTTCATAGCTTCCCGCTAGCCTCAGTAGTATTCCGCCTTCCGTGGTCCGTGGTCACCTACTGCTAACCCTCATAACTTTCTGCTAGCCTTCTTAGCTTCTCGCTAGCCTTCATAGCTTCCCGCTGGTCTCAGTAGCATTCCGCTTACCTCGGTCACCTACCGCTAGCCTTCATAGCTTCCCGCTAGCCTTGTAGATTCTACTAGCCCCCGCTAGCCTCTCGTTAGGCCGTAGCTTCTCGCTAGGCCCTCGCTAGCTTTTCCTCTGCTGGGGTTCACGCTAGTCGGGTTTTTGTCGTTGTTTATTATTATTTTGTTTTGGTTATCATCTTCATTACTTGCTACCTATTTGTTGGTATTGATATTATTGTCATTACTGTCATAATTTACTCTGCTGTTTTGGGTTTTGGTGCTTTAGTTCTGTGTATTTTGGGGACTTTGTAATAAATGTTTTTTTGTGTTGAACTGGAACCCTGCACTCGCCTGCTCGTCCCTTAACTCCACCCTAACAGAATGCTCCCGCCAGTTTTGCAGACGGCGGGTTCCAGCCCCACAGAACCCCCACGCCACCTGCACAGATTCAACAGGGACCACAGTAAATTCTAGCAGTTTTTCGTGGAATGCAGGGCCTGTTTGGATTATTACTTTTTTGCTGAGGAAAGTAACCGGTTGGCCTTCGTGGGGCTTCTGGTCACTGGCTAGGCATTGGACTGGGCTGTGGAGGCATGGTCCCAATTTGAGTCTGGGACCTGTGACCAGTTTTTGGAAGCCCTCAAGGCAGTGTTCGGCCCCTACTCTATGCCGGTCCCTAAGCACAGCCGGGGTCAGGTGTCTGGAGTCAAGCTCTCCAGCCCTCAGCTTGCCCATCACCAACGAGACCCCCCCCGCTCGTGGGATGTTGGAGATTTCCTGCTGACAACAGGACCAGGCCGGCCCAGGATGTCTTCACTCCTGGAACCGTCCCGAGCGCTCCGGCCTCTCCAGAGACCCTCCAGAGTGCTTTCTCCATTGCCGAGGACGTCCAGAGCGGCACTTCACTCGTCGAAGACGTCCAGAGTGGTGTCGCCTTTGCTGAGGACGTCCAGAGCGCTGTCCCCTTCGCTGAGCGCCACTTCGCTTGCTGAGGACGTCCAGAGCGCCACCTTGCTTTCTGGGGACGTCAAAAGCGGCACCTTCTTCACTGAGGACGTTCAGAGTGCCACTTCGCTCGCCGAGGGCATCCTGAGCCTCTCTTCGGCCGCAGAAGACGCCCTGAACTCTAAGCTCGCCAGGGGCCGTAAGGTCAGCCTCATATCTGAGCATACCGCTCCACTTAGCTCCGCAGTTAAGCACGTTAGCTCCTTCTCTGAGCACGCCGCCACTCCTAGCTCCGTAGATGAGCTGTTTGCACCCTGTAGCTTAGTACTTAAGCACGATGCGCCGGTTAACTCTTTTAATGAACCGCTAGTGCTCAGTAGTTCTGTAAACATGCGTACTAACCCCGTTTCCAAGCCAGCCACGCTGTTTAGCCTTGATATTGTTCAACTAGCGCCGCCAACATCCCTACCCAAGCGCGCTGCACGTAGTTGAGTATGTTAGCTCTGATCCTGAGTTTGTGGGGGCCTTGTTAGAATTGTCAGCACCGCATGGCCTTGTGTGCGAGAACACCGCATCTTTCCGTTCCGTGACCGAGCGCGCAGGCTCTGTACCCGATTTTGTTTGCTCTATGTTAGAGTCAGTAGCGCCGCCGTGCTCCTTTTCCAAGACCCCTGCCTTCTTTGTCGTTGTATCAGAGCATACCAGTAAGTTCCGTAACCATACCTTTTGCGTGGCCTAGCTTTGGCCTTGGGCCCGCCGCGCGTCTCGGTCTCATGCCTGAACATGATAGCCCTGTACCCGAGCCATGAGCTCCCAGTAACCCAGTTTCTGGGCACGTTGGCCCTACTTTCAAGCATGTCCGCTCTGCCTTTGGGGCCGCTAGCTCCGAGTCTGAACCCGATGCACCTCATAGCCCCGCAGGTGAACGGTTAGCGTCCTATGGCACTGCATCCGAATCGCTAGCATTTGCCAACCCAGTATGTAGGCTGGCTAGCTTCACCATTGAGTCTGCTAGTCCTGTTACTGAACAGCCAACACCTCGTGGCTCTGTTGACAAGCAGTCAGCGTCCAGTAGCTCAGCCCCCGCCTCACTAGCGCCCCTTAGTCCGGTAGCTAGGCCAGTTAGCCTCGTGGTTGAGCAGCCTAGCTCCGTAATTGAGCGTGCCAGTCCTTGGTCCGAGTCGTTGGCGCCACCTAACTCCATGACTGAGCTAGTAGCACCTCCCGCCCCAGGTCAACCCCGTTTGGAGACTCCTCATGCTCGTTCGCTCAGTTACTTGGCCTTTAGTTCCCCGCGGCTCGCTATTCGTGCCCATCGGTTTCACCCCAGAACCGCGCTTCCAAGCACTCCATGTCTCTACCCAAATCGCCAGCCTCACTTAACTCCAATCCTGAGCTTGCGGGATCTGTCTCCGAACCATTAACAGCGCATAGTTCCGTTTCCAAACACGCCAGGCCTCACAGGGTCGGGCCAGAGCTCAATGCGCCGCCCGGTCCCGTACTCGCCTTGGAGGTCACCATGAGCAAGTCGTCGGAGCCTGTTGAGCCCACAGCTGCGCCAAGGACACTGGCGTCAACTCCAGAGCCGGTCTTTTCTGAGGTCATCCAGCTCCGCTTCAAGATCACCCAGAGGGTCCCTCCGCTGACTGGGGACGTGTTCAGTGTGCCCGCTCCTGGGACCTTTAAGGGACCGACGCCTCCAATGTCCCGGCACAGCTCCTAGCTTAGCAGATCTGGATGCCAAAAGTTAAGGGTAGTGCCCCCATCCCGGCAGAGCCCTCACAGCAGGGCAAGAGGGTGACGGTTCAGCGACGTAGTCGTAAGGACACAAGAGCCTCACTTAGCTCCAATCTGAGACTTGGATTAGACCTGATGAATATTTAGCCTTAAATAAAGCCTCACCTCCTGGATACAGTCATGCTAGTCGCCCTCATCCTAATGGTCGGGGGGAGGCATAGCCACAATTTTTGACAAAGAGTTAGGTGTTAAAGCTAAATCCCATTACAAGGCTAATTCTTTTGAAATACTGATTCTTAATGTGACTGATCCATCGTTATGGAAATCAAAACCACACTCTTTTCAGCTTATCACTATTTACTATTTAACTTTCTTTCCTGCTTACTACTGTCAACAGATAAGGCTTTAATTGTAGGTGATTTCAATATTCACTTTGACAATGAGCAGGATCCACTTAAAATTGCTTTCGAGTCCATCTTAGAATCCATGGGTATCACTCAGAATGTGATGGGACCAACCCACCGCTGTAATCATACTTTAGATCTAATATTAACATTTGGTATCAATATAGATAACCTTGATGTTGTCCCGCAAAGTGATTCGATTTCAGATCACTATCTTTTAGTATTTGAGCTATCTCTAATAAATAAAATCCTTCTGCCTCGTTATCACACCAAGCGCACTATCACATCTGCTACTCCAGCTGCGTTTTATTAAAAACCTACCAGACTTAAAATTTAATACACCTACGGAGATCAATCATCTTGAGTGTGTAAATGAGCAATTAGAATGTGTGCTTCGCTCAACCCTGGACACGACTGCCCCTGCTAGGGTCAAAGTATTAGGGAAAAAAGGCTAGCACCCATGGTATAATGACCCACACCCATACCTTAAAGCAAAGAACACGGCATTTAGAGCGCAAGTGGAGACATAGTAAATTGGAGGTGTTTTAAGATTGCTTGGAGGGACAGCATGGCAGAGTATAAGCATGCCCTCACTAAAGCTAAAGCTGCATACTTCTCTTCAATCACAGAGAAAAATAAGAATAATCAAGATTTCTCTTTAATACAGTCTCCAAATTAACAAAAAAACCCCCACAGAAAAAGTGACTCTCCCATTCTGTGTAATTTTAACAGTAATGATTTCATGACTTTCTTTAATGATAAGATAGAAAACATTAGGCATAAAAACTCAATGCTCATCACATCACCAAATTGTTCAGCAACCTTCCAGATGCAGCACTAGTGAAGACATCTGTTTCAATTAGCCGTAAATCAAGATTAGAATCTTTTTTACCCCCAATTACTAATACTGAACTATCCACACTGACCAGCTCGTCTAAGTCATCAACATGTTTGTTAGATCCGATTCCTACACGTCTACTCAAACAAGTATTACCTAGTGTTTATAGAGCTAGTGTTAGTTATTTTAAATTTATCCCTTACCTTAGGTTATGTGCCCAAATCCTTTAAGTCTGCCGTTATCAAACCACTGATTAAAAAAGCCAATCTTGACCCTTGTGTGATATCTAATTATAGACCAATTTCAAATCTACCGTTTCTGGTCCAAAATCTTAGAAAAAGCTGTCTATCAGCAGCTCTGTAGTTACCTCCAAAGGAATGAATTTTATGAAACATTTCAGTCTGGCTTCAGGCCCCATCAGGTACTAAATGACTTGTTAATGTCCTCAGATAAGGGATGTGTTTCTTTTCTTGTTCTGTTAGATTTAAGTGCAGCATTTGACACTAGACCTGTTGAAAGAGCTCTGGTCATAGGTGACTCTATTTCATGACACGTGAAAACTAGCTACCCCTTTTAGGGACACCAGCAGCTAGAGTTACCTGTATCCCCGGAGCCAGAGTGCCGGACATTGTAACGAGTCTTAGTGAACTCGAGAGCCGCAGATTCTCTAGGATAGTTATTCATGTAGGGGCTAATGATATACGCCTTCGTCAGTCAGAGGTTACTAAGGCTAATTTTGTAGAGGTGGTTAGAGTGGCGAAGGCGATGTCCGATGCAGTAGTGTGGTCTGGCCCCATCCCAATGTGGCAAGGTGACCAAGCCTACAGCAGGTTATGGTCACTGAACTGCTGGCTGTCCAAGTGGTGCTCTGAAAACAACGTGGGCTACATAGACAACTGGACAGCCTTTGAGGGTAAGCCTGGCCTTTTAGGATGGGACGGTGTCCATCCCACTCGGGAGGGTGCTGCTCTCATCTCCTGCAATATTGCCCATAGTCTTATGGGCGGATTGGTTAGGGGCTGACTATCCAGAGCAGGGGACAGGCAGCAGACAGACCAGCTTAACCAACTGTCTGCTGCTAGCCATGCACCGTCACCCAGGTCTCACATTATTGAAACTGTCTCTGTTACCTGCATCTGTCCTAAACGTAAACGCTCTCAAAAAGTCTATTTTAATAACTTCATTAGCATAAACACAGACAGTTCCCATAGAAATAACAACCTTAGACTAAAGCTAGGATTACTTAACATATCACTTACAAACAAAGCAGTGATTGTAAATGAAATTAGATTAGATTCAAGAATAAATTCAACTTTATTGTCGTTACACATGTACAGGTACAATGCAACGAAATGTAGTTTAGCATCTAACCAGAAGTGCAATAGGCAGAAAGTGCAGAATGTACAATAGACGCAGTATGTACATATATACGCTATTGGCTATGAACACTATAGACATATATACAGATTGAATCATTTACAATTTAAATTATAATGAAATAGGAGTCAATGCCCAGATCTCCAAGTTTAGTGAGTAACTTGGCAGGGATTAAAGTGTTAAACGCTGAACTGAAATCAACAAACAGCATTCGTGCATAAGTATTTTTGTTGTCCAGATGTGACAGCACAGAATGTAGCGTGAAGGAAACTGCATCCTCTGTGCTCTTATTGCTGCAGTATGCAAATTGATGTGGGTCCAGTGTAGGTAGAAGGCAGTTCTTCAGTTGTGCCAGGACCAGCCGTTCAAAGCACTTCATAATGATGGGTGTGACTGCTATAGGGCGATAGTCATTAAGGCACGTCGGGTTGGAGTGTTTCTGTACTGGTATGATGGATGTGGATTTGAGGCATGTTGGTACAGCTGCCTGGATGAGGGACAGGTTGAAGATATCCGTGAAAACTCCATTGAGCTGCTCCACACATGCTCTCAGCACACGGCCAGGAATGCCATCAGGGCCAGCAGCCTTGTGTGCATTACTGCCCAGTGCAGTGTAGACATCTGTGGAGGTGAGTTTGAGGGGCTGGAGATCTGCAGAGGGTCTGGTGTTGGTAACAGTGTCTTCGTTGTTCCTGTCAAAGCAAGCGTAGAAGTCATTCAGCTTGTTCAGAAAAGAGACGTCTGCAGTAATCGGGGTGGAGTTGCTGGCCTTGTATTCACTGATGGCCTGTATGCCCTGCCACATACGCCGGGGATCATAGTTGGTGAAGTAATCCTCTACTTTGAGCTTGTAGCAGTGCTAGGCTCCTTGTTCATCCATGGATTCTGATTTGGGTATGTGGTGATCTGTTTCTGTGAAGTAACACTGTCAATGTTGGTCTTGATGTAGTCTAGCACAGAGGAAGTGTATGTGTTTATGTCCGTGTGGGAGCCATAAGTAGCCTGTGAAGCAAACATGCTCCAGTCTTGTGTATTGGAACTTGTCCTGAAGAATAGTCTGCCTCAGCTGGCCAAACTTTGATGGTTTTTATTGATGGTTTCACACGTTGGATTAGTGGGGAGTACTTGAGAAACAAAGAAAGGTGGTCTGACTGTCCCAGGTGGGGAAGGGGGGTCACGGTGTAAGCTCTAGCAATGTTAGTGTAAACATGATTCAAAGTTTTGTTTCCTCTTGTGGTACAGGAGACTTGCTGATGAAATTTTGGAAGCGCTGTCTTTAAGTTTGAGTGATTAGAATCACAAGCAACTTTGAAAGCAGCCTTCGGGTGAGCAGTCTGCTGTTTGCTAATGGCTGTATAAAGTTCGTTTATAGCCAGGTTGGCATTGGCATCTGGTGGGATATACACAGCAGTTATGATGGTGGAAGTGAACTCCCTTGGCAGATAAAAGGGTCTACACTTAATCATGAGAAATTCAAGATTAGCTGAGCAGTGTCTCTCGACAATGGTAACGTTTGTGCACCAAGCCTTATTAATATAAATGCACAATCCAGCAACTCTGGTCTTCCGGGAGTCTTCTGCCGTTCTATCTGCCCGGAGTGTGTAGCATCCAGCTAGCTCGATAGCATTGTCGGGTAAGTTGCCATTTAACCACGTTTCCATGAAGATCATGACATTACAGTCCATAAGTATCTTACTGTGGGTGATGCGAAGTTGTATCTCAACCATTTTATTCACCAAAGACCGCACATTAACAAGGAAAATGCTGGGTAGTGAGAGCCGGTGCGGTGTTAGCTTTAGCCCAGCTTTCACTCCTCCACGCTTTCCACGCCTGTGTTTACGAACTCGACGGCACCTGTGTTCGCTTCCGCCCGGCTGGGTGGAGTGCGTAGCCTCCCTTATTCCGAGGATCTCCGCTGGGATGTGCCGAAGATTGGTAATAAAACTATCGGAGTAACGTAAACCAATGTCCAAAAGTTCCTGTCGGGTGTAGGATGTTAAAGCAGAGCTGTTCTGTTTGAACAGACTCAAAATTACAAGGAAAATACTCAAAAATCGCAAAATCTGGTAGAGACGCAAGGTTTTGCGATGTGCTCGTTCCACCATCTTGGTCATCACCCTAGCTCTTTGTCAAAAATTGTGGCTACTGATAAGCATTTATCAGTGAAATAATCACTGATAAACGCTTACATGCTCTCTGTGTCGCTGAAACTTGGATTAGACCGGATGAATATTTAGCCTTAAATGAAGCCTCACCTCCTCTATACAGTCATACTCATCGCACTCGTCCTAATGGTCGGGGGGGTCGCAGCCACAATTTTTCACAAAGAGTTAGGTGTTACAACTAAATCCCATAACAAGGCTAATTCGTTTCAAATATTGATTGTTAATGTGACTGATCCATCATTATGGAAGTCAAAACCACACTCTTTTCACCTTATCACTATTTACCGCCCTCCTGGTCCCTATTCAGAATTTCTTCAGGAATTTGCTAACTTTCTTTCCTGCTTACTACTGTCAACAGACAAGGCTTTAATTGTAGGTGAATACAATATTCACTTCAACAATGAGCAGAATCCACTTAAAATTGCTTTCAAGTCCATCTTCGAATCCATTGGTATCACTCAGAATGTGATGGCACCAACCCACCGCTGTAATCATACTTTAGTTCTAATATTAACATTTGGTATCAATATGGATAACCTTGATGTTTTCCCGCAAAGTGATTTGATTTCAAATCACTATCTTTTAGTATTTGGGCTATATCTAATAAATAAAATCCTTCTGCCTCGTTAACAGACCAAGCGCACTATCACATCTGCTACTCCAGCACGTTTATTAAAAACCTACCAGACTTGAAGTTTAATGCACCTATGCAGATCAATCATCTTGAGTGTGTAAATTACTCAAACGCATTAGGCTAGGCTAGGCTACTAAACAGACTACAAAATACTGTAGGTATTAAGGGATTAGCACTTTCTTGGTTTAAATCCTACTTAACCGACCGGTACCAGATTGTTCACATAAATAATCTAAGGTCTAAGCTCTCAAAAGTGAAGTATGGCGTGCCTCAGGGGTCAGTGCTTGGCCCGCTTTTATTTTCTCTGTACATGCTGCCACTAGGCTCAGTTATTCGTAAACATGGCATTAGTTTCCACTGCTATGCAGATGATACACAGCTGTACATATCAGCCAAACCTAATGACAGCCTTACAATCAAAAAAATTGAGGACTGTGTAAAGGAAATAAAAGATTGGATGTTATTAAATATTCTCTTACTTCACTCAGATAAAACTGAGGTTCTATTAGTGAGACCCAAGGCTGTGAGAGACAGGTTGGCTACATCTATTCTAAATCTAGATGGCTGTCCAGTATTGCCCAGTCCATCTGTAAAAAACTTAGGTGTCACATTTGATTCAAATCTCTCCTTTGATGCAAACATTAGCAGCATCACTCGAATTGCTTACTTTCAATTACGTAATATCGCTAAACTTAGAAATATCCTCTCTTTTAATGATGCAGAGAAACTGGTTCATGCATTCATAATCTCAAGGTTGGATTACTGTAACGCCTTACTTACTGTATGCTCGAGTAAATCTATTAATAAACTTCAGTTAGTTCAGAATGCAGCTGCCTGAGTGCTAACTCGAACTAGAAAATTTGATCATATCACTCCTGTTCTATCATCACTGCACTGGTTACCAGTTAAATTCTGCATCGATTATAAAGTACTTCTTATAACTTATAAAGCTCTACATGGCCTGGCCCCACATTATCTGAGCGAACTCTTAGAGTTTTACAATCCAGCTCGTCTACTTCGTTCGCAGGGTGCAGGACTTCTTTTAGTTCCTAGAATTAAAAAAGTAAAAGGCTTTCTCATACATGGCCCCCCAGCTATGGAATAAACTTCCCACTTTCGTTCGAGGTTCAGACACTGTCCAAAATTTTAAGTCTAGGTTAAAGACATACTTATTTATGCAGGCTTTTGAATAGATTTAGACCAAAATACATGTCTTGAGTCACTGGGGCCAGAGTCTGGAGACATGTCTGACCTGCCTGCCTCGTCCGTTAGCCAGGAGTGTTGGGTGGGCAGTCTGGTTGAACTGGGTTTTGGTCCTTGTGATCTTGACTCGTGCATCCTTGCCTTAGACTAAGGGTAGAGCTGGGGGTTCATAGTCAAAGAGTCTTATGGTGATCAGAGACATTGGGTTGCTGTCTTCTGCCTCCCGTGGGGTTGCCAATGTCTCATGTGATCCCTCTTGGCTGTGTTACCTACCAGTTCTCCTCTTTCTAGCTATGCTGCTATAGCTAATGCTGCCGGGGTCTCATTACTGATTACTCTTAATCAGTAATTAATTACATTTTCTGTTTTCTCTCAGAACTGTGTTACGGTACCAGTTCCAGCCCCACACATGATGTTCATCTGCTGCAGCTTCACTCAAGCTGCTTCCGTCATCAGCTCCAGCCCCATCAGACCCAGGCCACTTAATGCCGATGTGCATATTTTACGCTTTATTTGAAGTATGACTCCATGACTTTAGTTTCATTCTTAGATTTATCATCTACGCCGCCCAAGGAGGTTGGGACCCTTTTTGAGTCTCGGTCCTCCCAAGGTTTTTTCCTCATAACACTTGGGGAGTTTTTCCTTGCCACTGTCGCCCTAGGCTTGCTCAATTTGGGTTTGGATGTAGTTATTAGGAGATAATCTAAACTTGTAAAGTGGCTTTGAGACAATGCTCCACTGTAAAAAGCGCTATATAAATAGATCTGACTTGACTTATCGCTAGCCTTCATAGCTTCCCCGCTGGCCTCGGTGGTATTCCGCTTTCCTCAATCACCTACCACTAGTCTTCATAGCTTCCACTAGCCTTCGTAGCTTCCCACTAGCCTCGGTAGTATTCCGCCTTCCTTGGTCACCTACTGCTAACCCTCATAAATTCCCGCTAGCCTTCCTAGTTTCTCACTAGCTTTCATAAGCTTCCACTAACCTTCATAGCTTCCCGCTAACCTCGTAGCTTCTGCTAGCCCCCACTAGCCTCTTGTTAGGCCGTAGCTTCTCGCTAGGCCCTCGCTAGCTTTTCCTCTGCTGGTGTTCACGCTCGTCGGTTTTTGTCGTTGTTTATTATTATTTTGTTTTGGTTATCATCTTCATTACTTGCTGCCTATTTGTTGGTATCATTATTGTTATTATTGTCATTACTGTCATTATTTGCTCTGCTGTTTTGGGTTTTGGTGCTTTAGTTCTGTGTTTTTTGGGGACTTTGTAATAAATGTTTTTTTGTGTTGAACTGGAACCCTGCACTTGCCTGCTCGTCCCTTAACTCCACCCTAACACTTCAGCAATACAGAGAATGTCTCAGACTCAGATTTTAACCACAGGCCAGTGTTCGTAGTCATTAAGTGTAATTTCAGTTAAATAAAGTAATAACTGATGAGCTTACCTGTTTGTTGGCTTTGAGAACAAGGCGCAAAATTGCAATTTGCTCCCTCTTGGTACTCAGCAGAGACTTGAGCTTGAGAATTTCCTCCATATAGGCCTCTTTATCCTTGTCAAGGAGAGGTGCAAGCTCCCGGGCAGCTGCCCTTTGGCGAGACAGTTGCAGAGAGCGGTCCACTGCCTTCTGCAGGTGCTTGATCTGGTCACGGATAATGGCATTCAAGTGCTGGAGGTTGTTAGGTTCATGCCGGGGTTCAGAACCCACAGATGAGTCGGGCACTGGAGATGAGGATGACGACGAGGAAGAGGCACTCGCAGCAGGGGAGCCCAGCATGATGCGCACTAGGCTATCCTCTGAGTTTAGAGAGTCTTTGGAGGGTGACTCTGAGGGGCTCTGGGAGTCACTGGGCATGGAAGCAGAAGTTGTAGAAGCACTGATAGCTGCCAGACGACGCACCAACCGTGGCGTTAACAGGACCCGATGGTCATCCTGTCCTTTAAGACCTGTAGGTGTGGCACGTGTTGGGGTCCGGCTCTGCCGGTAATAGTCCAACATCACACGATTGGGAGTCTCGTTGTTGCAAAGACAGACATGGTGATAGAGCTGTGCCAGTTCCTCACTGAAGGTGGCGAGTTCCTCCTGTGCTGCAGCCAGGGAACTATTGCTCTCTAAGGCGGCACTTCTCATTGCCTGCAACTCATGCTCAAGTGCTGCTGCCTTCTCTTTCGCCACACGGCAGCTACGCTCCAGCAGAGCCACCTTCACCTCCAGGGTCTGGAGCTGAGTCTGGGCAGGTTCTTGCAGCCATGTACCACTCTCCCCACACTCCTTGTGCCTGTCCAGCAACTCTTCCAGTTCACCATTCTCCTGGTCATCGCACAAGAAGCCCTTGACTTGTAGCTCTTCTCCGTCCTCGTTACCAGCCTCCGTGGCATTGTCCTGCTCGCAGAGGGTGCACACTCGCTCGTGGAGGCGCTGTGCCCTTTCATACTGTTCAGCAAGAGCATGTTGTGTGTGTCTTAGCTGCGTCCGACACTCCTGCAGGCTGCTCAATGCAGATGTCTTCTCCTGTTCTACCTGCAAACAACAACCAGCGCAAAGAACAAGAGTGAACCTGAAACACTGCTGAAACCGACTAGAATAAAATCTGAAATCTGAGTGCATGCTTACAGATGTTTACCAATTTTAAGATGTCTTAAGTTAAAGCTTCAAAAAACCTCCAGAAAATATATTCCTTACAGGTATATTTTTAATTTAAAATGATAAAGTGTGTAACATCGGTGCAACTGTGGTGCAATTATTTAACCATATAATGTTCTTCACATTTATTTTCAGTTCAGAATGTATGTGTAAAGCCAAAAAGGCCATTCCCAACTTTAAACTGAAAACTCAGGACAAACAGGATTAAGTTCTTTGTCAAAATCACATAAGTACCTAGCTGTAAAATAGGAAGAATTAATTTTTGTGTTTTTTTAACTAGTGTAATGCCATTTGAAGCTAATACATATTAAAATATTCTATATTTCTGAATAGAACCTAAAACTTAATCAGATTTTCAGACAAGTCCTAAAATTGATGAAGAGAACCCAGTTAAACAAATGAGACATATTATATATGTCTATATATATACAAATATTATAGTTGGTAATTTATTTATTGCAGAAAATGGTGCAGTGATCCAGTTATTTGAGTGGCAAAAGTATGTGACGCTCTAGGATTTTAAGGATTTTTAGGATTTTCGTGATATTAGAGTCAGGTGTTTTCAATCAGTGAAATGGCAGTCAGGTGTGAATGGGCACACTGCTGTATTAAAAAGAGCAAGGATCTGTCAAAGTCTGATGTTCATAACACATTTGTAAAAATGTATCATGGAACAAACAAAGGATATTTCTGAAAGCCTTGGAAAGAGTTGTTGATGCTCATGAAGCTGGAAAAGGTTACGGACCATCTCCATAGAGTTCAGAGATCAAAAATCCACAATAAATAGATTGTATACAAATGGAGGAAATTCAGTTCAGTCCTTGTTACCCTCCCCAGGAGTGGTCGACCAAAAAAGATCACTCAAGGGGTAACTTCTATGCAACTAAAAGTCACTCTCAGGTTTGCTGATATCAATGTACATCAGTGCACCATCAAGACAGCACTGAACAACAATGGTGTGCAGGGTAGGATTGCAAGAAAAAATCCACTGCACTAGTTTCCATTAAAATACACCAACATAAGTTAAACAAACACACCTGCTGAAGTTGCTGTTTGAGCTTCTGAATCTCTGTAAGGTGGAGCTCACTGAAGAGGTCGGGGGTTGTCAAGTTGCTCTTATTTCTATGATCTGTGAGCCGTGTAACGGCTGTTCCAGTTGAATCCTGCAGGTGGAGCCCATGGCATTTGCCACCATCCTCACTGCCTGACGAGCTGGCAGTGAGGGGTGTAGCACTGCCACTCTGGGGTGCTGAGCTGAGGGTGACGAGGTGAGCGCTGGCTGAATTGAAGTAGTGCTGCACTAGTTCTTTACGCAGATTGTTTTTCTGCTCACGCTCACTCTTCAGAGCATTCAGTGCCTCTTCCAGCTGACTCTCAGAGATGTCCTTCAAGCGTAATGCATCTTCTAATTGGTTGTTCAGTAAGGTCGTCTCCTCTTCCAACACCTTGATCTCATGTTTCAGGCCTTCATACTCCACCTTTGTGGGAGAAGAAGTTTATTGTTTAATTACTTCATATCATTCATGCTGTTGGGTCAAAAAGTCGTTTAACAACTGACTAGTTAATTAGTTCAAATACTGTAGTATCTTTAAATAAATACTTCTCCTGATTCCTTTTGCCTGTTGACAGCTGAGTGTGTTTCTGCAGTGGATCTTTCCGTAAAGAGGCATCACTTGCTTCTGCTTTCTAAATATGTGGACATGCTTTTGTTTCTGAATCAAAACCTTTAATTGCACTAAGACTTATGTGGCACATTTCTAATGACATTAATTACCATAATGTCAGTTTCAGTATTATTGTAATTAGATTCATCTGGTTCTGTTTTGAATTTCTTTTCTTCGAATACATTTATTTCACTTGATAGGATTGATTTCATAATTTCAGTGTACATATAAACTGATTGTTCACTTATATTCTGCCATGAATTCTGGAGCTGAATTTATAGCTTATGTTGGAAGTGATCATTTTAGATGAAAATCTATTGTTATTGACATATAAGCTTAATTAAAATGTAATAAATGTTTTGTGATCGTTCTTAAAATCTCCTAGACTGTGAAAATAGGGGCTTTTGCATATGCCTATATTCTAATATTATTTAGTACCTGCAAGGCTCTGGGTGCATCTGTGTTCACTTACCTGGTTCTGTCTGAGTGTGGATACCAGTTTCTGCAACGAGATGTTCTCCTCCTCTAGCTCAGTGTAGTCCTGCAGCAGACGTGTCTCTCTAAACGTATACTCTCTTACCTCTTCTATCATCCTACTTCTCTTTAGCTCCAGCATCTCATTACTCTGCAATACAGCAGGGAAATATTAAAAGACCTGAGAGCTGTGCACCAGATATACACTGCTCAAAAAAATAAAGGGAACACTTAAACAACACAATATAACTCCAAGTAAATCAAACTTCTGTGAAATCAAACTGTCCATTTAGGAAGCAACACTGATTGACAATCAGTTTCACATGCTGTTGTGCAAATGGAACAGACAACAGGTGGAAATTATTTGCAATTAGTAAGACACACTCAATAAAGGAGTAGTTCTGCAGGTGGGGACCACAGACCACTTCTCAGTACCTACAGTCGTATGAAAAAGTTTGGGCACCCCTGATAATTTTCATGATTTTAGTTTATAAATCATTGGTTGTTCAGATCAGCAACTTGAGTTAAATATATCATATAGCAGATGAACACAGTGATATTTGAGAAGTGAAATTGTTACGCCGAGCACGGAGTGAGGAGGCAAACGCAAAAGCCACAGTACAGGTAACTAGGATTTATTTGAACGTACACAGAAAGGGACTGAAGGTGAGCGCAGACTAGAGTAGGGAACCTCGTAGAGAAGCGTGAGTGTGAGAGGGAGTGGTGGTTTTATGTGTAGCGGGAGGAAGTCCGGGGATGAGGAACAGGTGCATGTGATTAGTATGTGGGAGAGTTTGAGCGAGGCAAGGTGCGAGTGGGTGGAGCGGTGCCGGAGGCGGGCGTGACAGTGCCCCCCCTCGAAGGACTTGTCGAGGCAGGAGCGCGACGTGAGGCGGGGAGCGACGAGGTCCTCCGCGGACGGCCCCGAGGCCTTGGCGCCGGCCGATCGGGACGTGAGGCGTGGAAATCCTGGACGAGGAGGGGGTCCAACACGTCCGAGGTGTCCACCCAGCAGTTCTCCCTCCGGTCCGTAGCCCTCCCACTCGACCAGGTACTGAATGCGGGAGGCCCGACGGCGCGAATCCAGAAGGCGGCGGACGGTGTATGTGAGAGCCCCTGGCGGACCGGCAGGTGGTGGTTGGTCCGAGGGGGAGACTCCGCCAGCGGACCGGGCACCCAGGGCTTCAGGAGGAAGACGTGGAAGACAGGAGAAATACGGAGGTGAGAAGGAAGCTGCAGTTTATACGTGACATCGTTAACCTTCCGGATTATGAGGTATGGGCCCAAAAAGCGGGGAGAAAAAGGGGTACTTCCCTGAGAGGCGCGAAGTCCTTGGGCCGAGAGCCAGACGCAGTCTCCGGGTTGGAAGTCGGGTGCCGCACGGCGGCGGCGGTCCGCGTGCCTCTTGTACCTGCGAATGGCTGTATTAATGCGGAGATGTACCTGGCACCAAACGTCCTCGCTGCGGCGAAACCAGTGGTCCACCGCCGGTGCCTCCGATGGCGTGGAATCCCAGGGCACAAAGGGGGGCTGGTACCCCAGGACGCACTGGAACGGCGTGAGGCTGGTGGAGGAATGCCGGAGGGAGTTCTGCGCGATTTCTGCCCATGGGAGGAATTGCGACCAGTCATGCGGGTGGTAGAGGCAGTATGAGCGCAGGAATTTCTTCAACTCCTGGTTGGAGCTCTCGCACTGCCCGTTGGTCTGTGGATAGTATACCGAGGAGAGGTTGACCGTGGACCCCAGCTTCTGGATGAAGGCGCGCCAAACCGCGGATGTGAACTGCGGGCCTCTGTCGGTGAGTACGTCCTCAGGGATGCCGAAGAGACGGAAGACTTGCTCGAAGAGGGCTTCGGCGGTTTGGAGAGCTGAGGCGATCTTCGGCAGCGGGATGAAGCGCACAGCATGGGAGAATCGGTCTATGACCGAGAGGATGGCGGTGAATCCGTTAGACGCGGGGAGATCAGTGACGAAGTCCAGGGCGACGTGGGACCAGGGTCTTTGCGGAACCGGTAGAGGGTGGAGCAGACCTGCGGGTAGGGTCCGAGGCGTCTTGGCTTGGCCACAGACGCTACAGGAAGAGACGAAGCGGTGGACGTCCCGGCGCATGTTCTCCCACCAAAAGCGCGCGGCAAGCAGCTGGTGCGTGCGCGTCTCTCCCGGGTGGCCCGAACAGAGAAAGGTGTGTGCCCAGGAGAGGAAGCGATCACGGAGGTCCTGTGGCACGAACTTCTTCCCCTGCGGACATGACGGGGGAGTGCGCATTCGCGAGAGTTGTTCATCCAGTTCCTGTTCGAAGCCCCACTGGATGGCTCCGAAGACGCAAGAGGACGGGAGAATGGGCTCAGGCGGGTCACCAGGGACCGGATCGGGATCGTGCGTCCGAGAGAGGGCATCAGCTTTGACGTTCTTCGACCCTGGCTGGTACGTGATGGAAAAACGGAAGCGGGAGAAGAAGAGGGACCAACGAGCCTGGCAAGGGTTCAACCATTTAGCAGAGCGGAGGTATTCCAGGTTCTTGTGGTCCGTGAGAACCATGAAGGGCTGTTTAGATCCCTCCAGCCAATGCCGCCACTCCTCCAGAGCCAGCTTGATGGCAAGCAACTCCCGGTCGCCCACGTCGTAGTTTCGTTCCGCCGGGGTCAGCTTGTGGGAGTAGAATGCGACGGGGCGCAGTTTGGGCGGATCGCCAAGCCATTGGGAGAGCACGGCACCCACTCCGGTCGAGGAAGCGTCCACTTCTAGGAAGAAGGGAAGGCTCGGGTCTGGGTGAGCCAGGACGGGCGCACTGGTGAAGGCCGTCTTGAGCGCTCTGAAAGCCTGCTCCGCTTCGGGGCCCCAGCGGAGAGAACGGGGCTTACCCTGGAGTAGCTTGGTGAGGGGCGCCACCCTGCGGCTGAAATTCCTGATGAACAGCCGGTAGAAATTTGCGAAACCCAGGAATCGTTGCAGCTGTTTGAGGGATTCCGGTCTCGGCCAGTTCAGGACGGCGGACAGCTTGCTGGCGTCCATGGCAACACCTGAGAGAGAGATGACATACCCCAAGTAGTGGACAGATTGGGTATGGAATTCGCATTTAGATGCCTTGACACGCAAGTGGTTAGAGTGGAGACGCTGGAGAACCAGGCGTACCTGTTCGACGTGGGTGCTGAAGTCCGGTGAGAAGACGAGGATGTCGTCGAGGTACACCAGGACGTACTTGCCCAGCATGTCCCGAAGCACGTCGTTAATGAAAGCCTGGAATACCGATGGAGCGTTGGCCAGGCCAAAGGGCATCACCAGGTATTCATAGTGTCCACTGCTTGTGCTGAAGGCCGTTTTCCACTCGTCGCCCTCTCTCACGCGCACCAGGTTGTAAGCGTTCCGCAGATCGAGCTTGGTGTACCAGTTAGCTGCGTGGAGGCGTTCCAGGGCGGAGGGCACCAGCGGGAGCGGATAAGCGTAGCTACGTGTGATCTGGTTTAGGTTCCGGTAGTCGATGCAAGGTCTAAGGCCTCCGTCGCGCTTGGGCACGAAGAAGAAGTCAAGTCAAGTCAGATTTATTTATATAGCGCTTTTTACAATGGAGCATTGTCTCAAAGCAACTTTACAAGTTTAGATTATCTCCTAATAACTACGTCCAATCCCAAATTGAACAAGCCTAGGGCGACAGTGGCAAGGAAAAACTCCCTAGTTCTAGGAAGAAACCTTGGGAGGACCAAGACTCAAAAAGGGACCCA
>JAJAGP010004521.1:0-48325 GCA_025084515.1 Ancistrus triradiatus | reverse complement strand
CCGAAACCTCTTTCCAGAGGCCAACAGAGAAAACAATCCACAGTGAGGGTGTGAGGGGTCACTGATGATGTTTCTGGCCCGGGATATACAGCGAACCAATGCAAGGTCCTGTATGGAGGAGAGAGAAGTCCCGATGATTTTCTCCGCTGTCCTCACCACTCTTCTTACATTCTTCCAGTCAGAGGCACTGCAGCCTCCACACCACACAGAGATACAGTTCGTCAGAATGCTCTCTATTGTGCTTCTGTAGAATGTAATGAGGATGGGTGGGGGCAGGTGGACTCTCCTCATCCTGCGCAGGAAGTGCAGTCGCTGCTGTGCCTTCTTGACCAATGACGTGGTGTTCACAGACCAAGTGAGGTTATTAGTGATGTGCACACCCAGGAACTTGATGTTATTTACCACCTCTACAGCTGAGTTACTGATGACAAGTGGAGCGTGGCAGGGCTGATTTTTCCTGAAGTCAATGATAATCTCTTTTGTTTTATTAACGTTCAGGATCAAGTTGTTTACCTTGGCCAGGTCATTGTCATCCTTGATGAGGCCTATCAGTGTAGTGTCGTCCGCAAACTTTATTACATGATTACTGGCAGCCCTAGGGACGCAGTCATATGTCACATGAACAGCAAAGGGCTCAGTACACAACCTTGGGGTGAGCCCGTGCTGAGGGTGATGACACTGGAGGTGTTCTGTCCAACCCTTACTGACTGTGGTCTTTCTGTGAGGAAGTCTAGTAGCCAGTTCCGCAGAGGGGTACTAAAACCCAAGAATTCCAGTTTATTCACCAGCTGTTGCGGAATTATGGTGTTAAACGCCGAACTAAAGTCCAGGAACAGCATCCGCACATGAGCGTTCTTCTCCTCCAGGTGTGCAAGGCTCAGATGAAGAGCAGAAGAGATGGCATCCTGGGAAGAACGATTTGGCCTGTAGGCAAACCGAGTGGGCTCGAAAGTAGGAGGGAGAGCAGAGGTGATGTGCTTCTTGACTAGCCTCTCAAAGCACTTCATAATAATCGGAGTTAATGCAACAGGCCGGTAATCATTTAGTGATGTTTAGATCCAGTGAGGTGTTAAAAATATCTGTTAGAACATGAGCCAGCTGAACTGCGCATTCCCTGAGTACCCGACCAGGTATATTATCAGGGCCTGAGGCCTTACGGGGATTTACCCTTCTCAGAGTCCTACGCACATCAGCAATGTCCAGGCAGAGCGCCTTTTCATCCTGATGAGGAACAGCTACCTCTGACAGAGAGCAATTTAATGCCTCAAACCTCCCAAAGAAGTTGTTTAAATCATTTAGAAAGTCCACACCATCACACACAGATGGGGGTGACTTGTAATTTGTAATAGTTCGTATGCCTTGCCACATATCCCTGGTGCTAGAAGAGTTGCAAAAATAGTCCTGGATTTTCTGTCTGTGAGCGCGCTTTGCTAGTTTGATGGTGCGATTCAAGGCCACACCCTTACCTGCCTCACTGTAGGTTTTTCTCTGATAAGCAGAGGCTTGTATGCAGGGATTAGCATAACAGATAAGTGGTCTGAAGAGTCGAGATGGGGGCGGGGAACTGCCTTGAATGCATTTCTCATGTTGGTGTAGGCCATGTCCAATGTGTTCATTCCTCTGGTTGCACAATCCACATCCTGGTAAAAGTCTGGAAGAACTGTCTTCATGTTAGCCTGTTTAAAATCCCCATCAACAATTAAAAAGTCCTCCGGATTAGATGATTGTAGCTTACTGATGGTCCAGTAGAGAACACACATGGCTTCCTTTGTATTTTCACTAGGGGTCACGTAAACAGCAGTGATGGAAACTAGGGTAACCTCTCTTGGCAGATAGAATGGTCTGCAGTTTACAGTCATAAACTCCATGTCCGGTGAGCAATGGCTTGAGACAAACTTAGCATTTCTACACCAGTTCTTGTTTATGTAAACACACAAAACCACCCCCTCCGGATTTACCGCTGAGTGCGTAGCTAATAATCGGCACGGAATGTAGTTAGCCCCTTTTGTTCTCCAATGAGCGGACATTGGAGAGAAAGACAGATGGAAGCGGCGTTTTGTAAGGGTTTGCTTTTAGCTTAGCAGTTAGCCCCGTGCAACAACCACGCTTCCGCTTACGGTCGCACCGCCTCCGCTTGCTCCTCTGTCGGCTAGAGTTACTGGACGAGTCCGCTGCACCGTAGGCCGCTGGGTCTTGCCATAGCACTCCAAGGCTATGCAAAACTTCCGAGTAGACAAAGTAATGAAGCCAAAGTTACTGAATGATTGTATATCCAGCAACTGTTGATGTTCATATATTAGCGGACTATCAGTTTTGACTGAATCTGACGTCCTATATGGCACATTTTGGAGAGTAAATCCGTTACAATCACGAGCCCATGCAGCCGCAGTCAAACAGGGGGCCGCCATCTTATTTGTATTAGAAGAACATCTCTGAATAAACAACACGAAGAAACCTTGGAGCAGATGGGCTACAACAGCAAAAGACCACAATGGTTGGTCAGCTAAAAATGGGTAACTGAGGCTACAATTCACATGGGTGCACCAAAACTGGACGATAGAAGATTGGAGAAACGTCGCCTGGTCTGATGAGTCTCGATTTCTGCTGCGACATTCGGATGGCAGAATTTGTGAACAAAGAGAAAGGCTGCTGCTGGTGGTGTAATGCTGTGGGGGGCATTTTCTCAGAACACTTTGGGCCCCTTAATACCAACTGAGCGTGGTTTAAACCCCACAGCCTAACTGAGTATTGCTGCTGACCATGTGCACCCCTTTATGACCACAGTGTACCATCTTCTGATATCTACTGCCTGCAGGTTTCCTGGGCATGATAATGAGTTTCCTGTAACTCAAACGGCCTCCACAGAAACCAGATCTCAATCTAATAGAGCAGCTTTGGAATGTGGTGGAACGGGAGATTGGCATCATGGATGTACAGCTGTCAAATCTGCAGCGACCACGTGACACTATCATATCAATATTTACCAAAACCTCTGAGGAATGTTTCCTTGTTGAATCTATACCATGTGAGGCGTACTTAATGAAGTGGCCGGTGAGTGTGTGAGCAGCTCAGTGCAGCAGGTTGGGAATAAGGCCGTACTCACACTGAGCTCGGTTGCCTTGAGTGTTTGACCCTCCTCCCCACTTCCCCACTGGCTCGGGCTCACACTGGGCTCACCGAAACCACTCAGAGTTTAGTCATCGTAAAATCATAAAAAGAGGCACAAATTTTAATGATATTTTATCTGTAAGGATTTCCAGAAGGACCAATAAAAGTAGGATATCTCAGGATATTCCCATATAACTTGTTACATTAAGCTTGTTGGCATAACATTTCTTTATTAGGTTTTTATCTACGTTTACGCAGGGATTGTGCAGGAGCTGATTGTAGATAACAAAGAGACGTTTCTATAATCCAGCTGCTCCAAAACTGGACTTGTTATTAAAACACGTTGTGGTTTATACAGCAGTTCAATTCAAGCAAATACGGTCAAGGCGGAAAGTCTGCACCCTTTCACCTTCTCCACGTTTTATTATGTTACAGACACATTCTACAATAGACTGAGTTCATTTTTTGTCACAAAATTCTACACACAATAGCACACAATGTCAAAGTGAAAGCAGGTTTTTAGTAAATATGCAGTTTTATTTTACTGACTAAACTAGGTTATTTAACACTTGGTTGATGCACTTTTGCCAACAATTACAGCTTTAAGGTGTCTTGCGAAAGAAGCATCGAGCTTGGCACACTTGTTTCTGGATACTGTTGCCCATTCCTCTTGGCATATCCTATCAAGCTCTGTCAGGTTAAATGGGGAGTGTCGGTACACAGCCATTTTCAGCTTCTTCTACAGATGTCCAATGGGATTCAGGTCTAGACTTTGGCTGGGCCACTCAAGAATGTTCACAGACTTTCTCCGAAGCTACTCTGTTGTTTTCTTGGCTGTGTGCTTCGGGTAGTTGTCATGTTGGAAGGTAAAGCATCGTCACAGTCTGAGGTCCAGAGCACGCTGGAGCAGGTTTTCTTCAAGGATCTCTGTGTACTGAGCTGCACTTATCTTTCCCTCTTTCGACTCCTTGTTCACCTGCTCAGTGTCAAGTTTTTCAGAATTTCTTTAATGACAAAGTTAACAGCATCTACCGGCAGTTCCCTGCTTTAGCAAAGTCCTTTTTCTCCCAATGTACTCAATTTACGAATGTTGACAATCTTGTCGCTTTCTCTCCTGTTGATTCATCTAGTCACAGAAATCATATCTAAGACTTCATCCTCTTCTTTGTCAACTTGACCTCGGCTCCTATTGCTCTTCTTAAATCCTGTCTCTCTGCTATCTCCTCTGTTATAGCCCATCTTATTAATCAGCGTTTGATATCTGGTTCCGTCCCTATATCTCTCAAAATAGCTGCTGTGATTCCCATTCTTAAGAAACCTGGGTTAGAATCTTCATCACTCTCCAACTACAGACCTGTCTCCAATCTCCCTTTTCTAGCAAAAGTTATGGAAAGAGTTGAGCCCTCTCAGCTTCAGGATTTTCTCAGCAGTAATAACCTTTATGAGCCATTCCAATCAGGTTTCCAGAACCTGCACAGTACTGAGTCCACCCTGTTAAGGGTCGTTAATGATCTTTTACTGTCCACTGATGCTGGTTTCTTAATATTCTCATCCTCCTTAATCTGACAGCAGCCTTTGACAATGTTAATCAGGACATTCTTGTCTCCAGACTTTCATCCATTGGAATCTCAGGCTTAGCACTTACCTGGTTTAGATCCTATCTCACGAACAGTTTGTCACATTAGGTTCACAGAAATCATCTACTGCTTCAATTATCCAGGGAGTGCCCCAAGGCTCTGTCCTTGGTCCCATCCTTTTTATTTGAAGCATCTCCCCACTTGGTCATATCAATCGTAAGCATGGGCTTCAGTTTCACTGTTATGCTAACGATATCCAGATCAACATCAGCACCCCTTCTCCCTCTGTTTCAGCACAGACTCTTAGTACTTGCATTTCAGATCTGAAACACTGGCTGGATGATAACTTCCTGAAGCTAAATGCGAACAAAACAGAAGTCTAGCTGGTTGACCCTAAAACCCTGGTCTCAAAATTCTCCAGTCTTTCTGTGCGGCACTCCAATTAAACCAGCTCAGGTCATTAAAAACCTTGGGTTCTGCTTCAATTCCTCACTTACTTTTGAGCCCCACATTAAGTCTCTTAGCAAGACTGCTTTCTATCATTTGCGCAATATCGCGCGTCTCCGCGCTATGCTTAATAATGATGCCATATCGCACCGTATCAAGTACAAACTCCTTCTTTTGACTTTCTAAGCACTCCATGGTCTCGCCCCTACCTACCTCAGTGACCTGCTCCATCCAGACTGTCCCTCACGCTCTCTAAGATCCTCTGGCACTGGACTTCTTGTCGTCCCACTGGTGACAGTGGGTGGCAGGTCATTCAGTGCCTCTGCTCCTATGCTATAGAACTGCCTTCCACAATCACTGAGGGACTGCTCCACCCTGTCTTCCTTTAAGATTCACCTTAAGATGAATATAAAAATTCTTACTGCTAAGAGTAGCTCCTAGTGTGGGCTTTCCCTCTCAAAGTTATGAGCACCTGAGCCCTACAATGGTGAGTTGGGGAAGTTCCAGGGGTTCATATACCAGTGAGAGTTGGTGTTCTCCCAGCAGTGGCTCACGTTCGCCTCGGAAACAAGCAAGATCGCCTATATGGTGGGCTTGTTGAGAGGCAGAGTCCTAGCATAGGTGGAAGTTGCCCGACCTTGGACAGATTCAAACCGCTGCACCTTTGACAGGACTCCTGGTCAGTCGCTGACTATGCCGCGGAGTTTGGGATGGTAGATTCCGGGGCACAGTTGAACAACACCATGCTCAAAGGCGCATTTTGCCTGGGTCTCAATGAGACTCTGAAGGATGAGCTGGCGGTCCTTGACCACCCCCCAACATTACAGGGGTTGGTTCGTCTAGTGCCGCGCTTGGATGGCTGCCTCCGCAGGTGCCACGGTGAACAGCTTAGCCGTGCTGTTGACTTGGAACCAGCTCCATGCCTTAGGTACCATGTTGCATCACCCACCGGACAACCCGGCTCTTGCTCCTCCTACCCTAGACTCACCTAAACCCATGCAACTGGGCCACGCTTGGGTACCCAAGAGGAACCCACAGAGGAGACCACCGCGAGTAACGCTGGTGGACACCAGGATCAGACATGCTGGGCTCATCTCTGATGGGGATGAGTCAGCCTACAGGAGTGAACTTGATCATTTGGCGTTGTGGTGCTTCTATAGCAACCTGGAACTCAACACACGGTGGAGATGGTTGAGGATTTCAGAAAGAACCCCGCTCCACCTGCCTCCATCAACCTGTGTGGCTCCCCAGTCAACACTGTGGGATCCTTCAGGTTTCGGGGCAGCAGCATCACACAGGACCGAGAAGGCACAGCAGAGGATGTACTTCCTGCGGCAGCTGAAGAAGTTCGTGGTACACTTTTACACAGCCATCATCAAGTCTTCATCTTTCTAACCTCCTCCATCACCATCTGGTATGCTGCTGCCACTGCCAAGGACAAGGGCAGAATTCAGTGCATCATCCACTCTGCAGAGAAGGTGATTGGCTGCAACCTGCCATCTCTCCAGATCCTACATGACACTGAGACGAGCAGGAAAAATCATCGATGATCCCTCTCATCCTAGACATAAACTATTCAGCCTACCTCCTTCAGGCAAGAGACTAAGGTCTACTCTGACCAGAACCTCACGCCATGAAAACAGTTTCTTGCCAACTCATCAACAATGCCTGGATTTTTGTCACTGACAGCCTCAATCTCCCTCATAGACACCACACATCATACTGATGTCTATTTAATAACCTAATTTGCACATATGAACAATAGCGAACAATTTTACATGGCACGTTACAATAATGCATAAACTCTTTACTGTGAATGCCTGCACTTTCTTTACATAGAGCATGCTCTATTGGACATATTTAAATATATTTGGTCATTTTATCTATTATTATATATATTATTAAATATTAAATATATTTGGTCATTATCTTCTGATATCTACTGCCTGCAGGTTTCCTGGGCATGAAAATGAGTTTCCTGTAACTCAAACGGCCTCCAGAGAAACCAGATCCCAATCTAATAGAGCAGCTTTGGAATGTGGTGGAACGGGAGATTGGCATCATGGATGTACAGCTGTCAAATCTGCAACGACTGCGTGATGCTATCATATCAATATTTACCAAACCTTCTGAGGAATGTTTCCTTGTTGAATCTATACCATGTGAGGCGTACTTAATGAAGTGGCCGGTGAGTGTGTGAGCAGCTCAGTGCAGCAGGTTGGGAATAAGGCCGTACTCACACTGAGCCCGGTTGCCTTGAGTGTTTGACCCCCCTCCCCACTTCCCCAAGGCTCGGGCTCACACTGGGCTCACCGAAGTTTAGTCATCGTAAAATAATAAAAAAAGGCACAAATTTGTAAGGATTTCCAGAAGGGCCAATAAAAGTAGGATATCTCAGGATATTCCCATATAACTTGTTATATTAAGCTTGTTGGCATAACATTTCTTTATTAGGTTTTTATCTACGTTTACACAGGGATTATGCAGGAGCTGATTGTAGATAACAAAGAGACGTTTATAATCCAGCTGCTCCAAAACTGGCTTTGTTATTAAAACACGTTTGTGGTTTATACAGCAGTTCAATTCAAGCAAATTAGTGAATGAAATCCTGTATGTTGTGTGTGTGTGTGTGTGTGTGTGTGTGTGTGTGTGTGTGTGTGTGTGTATTGTGTGTATTGTCATGTTTGCATAATAAACACGTTGATTTAAGCAAAATGATTTTGTTACTCTTCATCCGAACTGCTATTTCCCCTTTCCAAATAACTTTTTTCATGCAGTAGTTCCTCAGCAACATAATCATTATAGGATCATTAGTTCTGGTACCAGTTCCATCCTTTCAGTTTCCAGTTTTCCAGTCTTTTTGGCTCCTGTGAATCAAAAGTATCAGGTCCATCATACCATCCTCTTAAGTGTTACAGCTTTAACCTACACACGGGGTCCTAACAGTAGGCCTACATTACTGCATTTATCTATAATTATTGTGAATTTCCATGAATTAAAAAAGGTTTAGTGTGTGTATAAACAGTTAGGCTTTGTTGCATAAGTATAACAGTTTTCAGAGGTATATCTTAGACACATTTGTGTAGAATATACAAACGTAGAATAATATATAATAAATATAATAAAATAGAGATTACGAATGAGCTCCGGTGGCTCCAGAATCAGCTGCTGAAAGGTCAGTGTCAGAGGACTTTTAAATCCTAGGTGGTGTTTGAGTTGGTGCCCTGTCCAGGCTGTACCTCTGCCTGCACCCAATGACTTCTGGGTTAGACCACAGACCCTGCCCTGTGACCCTGACTAGGGTAAGTGGGCTTAAACCTCTGTCCTTAAACTCTGAGACGCTAATGATTACAATAAAGACGTACACCCAAAAAGGACAACTGTTTCAATATTTGCACCGCAATGGTCAACTCTTATCAAACACTACTGACTATTTTCTTAAACAAGCTACTAAATTAAAAGTCCTTCAGGGTGGGATGGTCCATGTAATATCTGAGAAAAACGTAATTCAGACATAAAATAATTACGAGCTATTTTATGTAGAATTGTACATGTTAAACCACAACTCCACTTCTTGCGAATAATAAGCGACGATATATAACAGTATACACACAGTGGGGCAAAAAAGTATTTAGTCAGCCACTGATTATGCAAGTTCTCCTACTTAGAAAGATGAGAGAGGTCTGTAATTTTCATCATAAAGATCACTGCTCTAGAGGAGATCTGCATGGAGGAATGGGACAAAATGTTACGTTATGTTAGGTTATGTTACAAAGTATTGAGTTGAACTGTTGTTATTGACCAAATACTTCTTTTCCACCATAAATTACAATTAAATTCTTTAAAAATCCTACAGTGTGATTTCCTGGATATGTCTCTCATAGTTGAAGTGTACCTATGATGAAAATTACAGACGTCTCTCATCTTTCTAAGTAGGAGAACTTGCACAATCAGTGGCTGACTGAATACTTTTTTGCCCCAGTGTATGTAAGAATTAACCTAAGTCATCTATTAATTAGATTAGATAATTAGCTTCTGATTCTCATAAACAGAAGTTAAATAAATCTTAACAGAGATAACGTATTTAAAATAGAATAATTAAAATAAAATATAATAATATGTAAATTGATAAATTTGAGATCATGTGAATATTATTCAAAGTATTATAAAATAAAGAATATAAAACTGTAGCATATAAAACAATAGTGTAAATAAAATATTAAATAAATAACCTAAAAATATGCATATTGAGGGCTGATGTTTGGGCTGTGAGGGGTGTGTAAGATGTTATCAGGTGCGAGTCGCTCTGGACAAGAGCATCGTCCTGTATTATATTGGACATGCTATAAAACGAGAGTGACACCTAGTGGTGAACATGACAGTTACAGGCTACTGTACTTTATCTACTTGTAGGTTAAGGACCTTGCTTATGGAGGTGGTATCTCATTCTTTATTCACTATTGTCATATATGCTACAGTTTTATATTCGCTATTTTATAATACTTTGCATAATATTCACATTATCTCAAATTGACCAATTTACATATTATTATATTTTATTTTAATTATTCAATTTTAAATATGTTCTCTCTGTTAAGATTTATTTAGCTTCTGCTTATTATAATCAGAAGCTAATTATCTAATCTAACTTAGGTTAATTCTTACATATACCATCTAGACAGCCCTTTTTCAGTCTTGGTCCTCCCAACGTTTCTTCCTTTATAACGTTTAAGGAGTTTTTCCTTTCCACTGTCACCCTAGGTTTGCTCAGTTTGAGCTTGGGCTCAGAAAATAGAAGATAATAGAAATTTTTAAAGATGCTTTGAGACAATGCTCCATTGCAAAAGGCACTATAGAAATAAATCTGACTTTAACTTTTCATATGTGAGCAGGTATGTAAGATAAGGACAAGATTTGTCACAATTTTCAGAAAATCACATTATAATAGCATTTTTTGCATTAAGTTAAATTATCTCTATCAAAGTTTCTGACCAAAACAAACTTTTTAAAATGTCTTTTTGCCATGCTTTGGACCGACGCCAGTGCTCATTAAGGTCTACATGTGCATAAGGGTAAACAATCTGCACATAAACACATTTACAGCACTATTAAGAGCTATTGTGGTCCCATTCGGGTGTTGTAGTGTTATTGCTGTCACGCCCGCTACCTGCGCCGCTCCACCAGCTCGCTCTCTGCCTCGCTCATCATCTCCCTCCTACTAATTACCAGCACCTGCTCCCGTCCCTATATAACCTCCATCTCTCTCCTCAGTTCCTCGCTACACAACGTGGTTTCTACACCTAGTTACCTAGCTCTAAGTAAAGCATATCCAAAGTGTCTATCATCAATAAAGCCTCTTGTCGATACTCCACTGCCTGCAATTGTCTCCTACCTCCTCTCGGCGTCACAGATTGTGTAGCCACACATGGAGACAGCGGCTAGTGGTGCCGATTCCGTCCCATCCGCAGCGGAACAGCTCGCCGAACTCCGCGCTCAACTCCAGGAAGTGGCCCAAGCAGTTTCGCTCCTCGCGGACAACCAACGTTCGCTCAGCTCGCTGGTTCCCTCCGTCAACGAACTTACCCAGCGTGTGTCTCAGCTAACGCCTTCCCTCGCCGCTGTGGTTTCTCCTGATTCGGTTCCGCTACCTCCCAGCCCCTCGCGGCCTTCTCGCTCAGCCTACAGGATCTCTCTACCAGAGAAATATGACGGCAATCCGGAATGCTGCGAAGGCTTCCTTCTCCAGTGCGACCTGTTCTTTACCCACTCACCGCCAGAGTCCGACGCAGCTCGCATCGCCCTGGTAGTCTCCCTCCTTTCCGGCCCAGCGTTGGATTGGGCCACAGCCGTCTGGACACAGCAAGGCGATGAAGCCAGGGTATACAGCCGCTTCTTGACAGCGTTTCGTGCCGTGTTCCAACACCCTCGCGAGGGGCGGTCTGCAGGCGATTTGCTGCTCACTCTACGGCAGGGCCGCCGCTCTGCTGGCGAGTATGCTCTGCAATTCCGAACCCTGGCTGCTCAGAGCGGATGGAACGCACCTGCTCTTCTCTCCGCATTCCACCAGGGCTTACGCCCCGACCTCAGGAGAGAACTGGCCGGGCGAGACCTCAACCTTTCCCTGGAGGAACTCATTACGCTTACCATCCGCCTTGATCAGTTCGTCGTCCCCGCTCGTCCTCCACTCCGCGACCCGCTCCTCTCCATCTCTCCGCGACCTCCTCACCTCCTCCCGAGCCCATGGAACTAGCTCGCGCCCGTCTGTCCTCCGAGAGCGCCGCCCCGCCCCGCTTTGAGCAAGGCTTGTGTTGCTACTGCGGCTCAGGACCGCCACCCTACGCCCCGCCTGCTACCTCGCTCCGTCGCTTGGACCAGACGGCACGCGTGCCAGGGAATCCGGCACACACACCCCGGGGTGAGTCGAACCCCTCTTGTTTCATCATTTACTCTGCCAGTGCTTTTGCGACTCGCTCACGCTGATGTACCCCTCACAGCACTGATTGACTCCCGGCGCCCAGGGAAACTTCATCGCGGACCGCCTCATCAGTGATTGGAAAGATACCCTGCACTCCACTCGCCAGCGCTCGCCGCATCACCGCGGCCGACGGCCGGCCTCTCGGCTCAGGGGTCCTCACCCCCATCACCACTTTCCTCTCTGCCTGTTCTTCACCAGCGCCATTCACCAGGAGACTCTCGCTTTCTGCTGCCGGTATCCTCCCTGACATACCCCGTCATCCTGGGGCTTCCCTGGCTCCGCCGCCCATGACCCGCTCATCTCCTGGTCCGCCCGCGAGGTCGTCCGCTGGTCACTGCAATGCCAGGAACACTGCCTACTCAGACCAGCCTTGCAGGTTCAACTCGCTCCCGCTTCCCGAGCCTTCGTCTCTTCCCTCGCAACACCCCTGACCACTACAGAATCCCTGGCGTTCTGTTTTCGGAACGGGGCTCGCCGCCTCCCCTTTCCTCCACACCGCAACCTACAACTTGTGGCCATCGACCTCCTCCCGGATGCTGAGCGGCCTTTCTGCGCCCTCAAAGGCTGCCTTCACAACCCCGTGCTCCTGTCCTGGGCCATCCCGACCCGGAACGTCCCTTCGTGCTCGAGGTCGATGCCCTCTTCGATCGGCGTGGGTTGCAGTCCTTTCCCCAGCATCTTGGCGAACCACCTAAAGCTGCGCCCCCTTGCCTCTTTCTCACACAAAATGGACCCCTGCAGAAAGAACGCAAATTATGACGTGGGAGACCGAGAAGATTGCTGGCCCATCAAACTGTCCCTGGAAGAATGTAGGTAGGACACTGGCTCGAGGGCTCTCTAAACATCCTTTCCAAATTCACCGTGATGACTGACCCACAAAAACCTAGAATACCTACCGGTCAGCCAACGCCTCAATGCTCGTTTCAGGGCCCGCTGGTCTCTCTTCTTCTCCAGATTCGCCTTTTCCATCACCTATCGTCCAGGGACAAGGAACAACAAGGCAGACGCACTGTCTCGCAGCCTCCAACCCCGATCCCGATCTCCACCGAAGCACCTGCACACCTATTTCCTTCCGTCTTCGTTGCTCTATCGGCGCTATCTCATGGGATTTCGTTGAACGCGAGTTGGGACGGACAGGCTCACCCGGACGCGCATTCCTCCGACCTCCCCACCGGACAAGAAAGTTCGTGCCTCCCGACTTTCGTGACCGCCTCCTCGCATGGGCTCATCTCTCCCTCTGCTCTGGCCATCCCGGGGAGACTCGCACCCATCTCAGGCTTCTCAAGGCACGCTACTGGTGGGAGAACATGCGTAAAATTGTGCAACACTTCCTCCATTCGGGGGCATCCTTCCAGGCATCTGCGCACAGGCCAAGATCCCTCGCACACTCCCCTCTGGTCTGCTCCATCCCTTACCAGTGCCACAACGACTCTGGTCACACCTCGCCTTGGATTTCATCCACAGACCTCCCTTCCTCCCGTGGATTCACCACAATCCTGTCTGTCATTGACAGCTTATCCCGTGCCGTTCCGCTTCTCATCCCTCTGCCCAAGATTCCTTCTGCACACTCCAACAGTCCGAAGCCGAATTGTCTATTCGAGCAGGTCTTCCATCATTTCGGCATCCTCGAGGACGTGCTCACCGACCGGGGGGCCCCCAATTAGATCTCGGCGGTCTGGCGCGCCTTTTTCGACAAGCTGGGTTCCTCTGTCAGCCTCTCCTCGGGCTACAATCCCCAGACCAACGGTCAATGCGAAGCGCTCGAACCAAAGAGCTCAAAAAAGTTCTTGCGGTGCTACTGCCTCTGTAACCCACTGACTGGCAGCAGTTCCTTCCCTTGGGCAGAGATTCGCACAAAAACTCACTCCTTCCACTCCGCCACTCCTCCACCGGTCTCACGCCTTTCCAGTGCGTCCTGGGCTTTCAAACCCCCCTTCGTGCCCTGGGCCACTCCACGCCGTCGGACGCCCCGGCCGTGGACGAGTGGTTTCGCCGCCAGCGAGGATGTCTGGTGCCAGGTCCACCTCCGGATTGACAAAGCCATCCACCGATACAAAAGGCACGCCGGACCGGCACCGACGCACCGCTCCTACCTTCCAGCCTGGAGACCGCGTCTGGCTGTCCACCCGAGGCCTGCGCAAAAACCATAGGGAAGTAACCCTTTCTCTCCTCACTATCTGGGTCCATTTAAAAGTTGTTCGGCAGCTCAATGATGTTACTTACCGTTTTGCAGTTACCATCTCATTTACGCATATCTCCTACCTTCCATGTCTCGCTGCTCAAAACCCGGATCGCCGGCCCGCTGGCCGAGTCCTCTCCTTCTGACCAAACTACCACCCACCGGCCCGCTGCTGGAGGCTCCCACCGGACACGGTCCAATCGCCTCCTGGGACTCCCGCCGGCTGCGTTTTGGCGCGCGCCTCCAGTTCCTTGGTGGAATGGGGGGCTTACGGGCCGGAGGAGGACTGCTGGGTGGGTGGATGCCCAAGGGACGTCATGGATCCTCTCCTCGTCCGGGACTTCCACGCCGCCCGGACCCGATCGACCGGCCCCTAGGCAGCGCGCGCCGCCCGCGCAAAAGTCCTCGTCTCTCCCCGGCTCCCGCCGCGCCGCCGCGCTCCCGCCTGCACGGGTCCTTCGAGGGGGGGCACTGTCATGCCCGCTACCTGCGCCGCTCCACCCGCTCGCTCTCTGCCTCGCTCATCATCTCCCTCCTACTAATTACCAGCACCTGCTCCCGTCCCTATATAACCTCCATCTCTCTCCTCAGTTCCTCGCTACACAACGTGGTTTCTACACCTAGTTACCTAGCTCTAAGCAACGCATATCCAAAGTGTCTATCATCAATAAAGCCTCTTGTCGATACTCCACTGCCTGCAATTGTATCCTACCTCCTCTCGGCGTCACAATTGCTCTTCCAGTCCGTGCTCATTTTCTTTATTTATCTTAAGCCTGTACACTGTTCATCTGCTTATTCCATTTTTATTTAGCTTTTAAAAATGCATTTACCGAACCATCTGATAGGGTTTGTGTTCATGTAACAATTGTGTATCGTTCCCATTCACTTTCCCCGGAAAATAACACGTACGAAGGTCCGAAAGGTCCTTGAGAATACAAATCCCACTAAACACAAAGTTGCAGAACCGAATGGCGAGTACTAACACGACTTCTGTGGAGAAGCCGGACCCCCTGCCTGACATCAACCAGCATAAATTGGGTCAAAAATGGAAGACAAAAATTCTCTTTACCAGCAGTGCCCAAATCTTTGGTATAAAATATGTGAATTATTTGTATCAGCAATGCTGGGTTGGCACAGTGGTTTGCATGAAAGCGAACCAAGATTCAAGCCTGGCAGTGCCCTCTAACTGCATTTCAAACAAAAAGTTGAAGAAATGGCTACTTTCTATGTTTGAACAAATCACCAGGGACCTGCAGAAACACAACCTGGCATGTCGGGATGTGCAATCAGTGCCCACTCTTGAGTAGCAGTTCACTGTCAGTTGATGAGCTAGAACTTGATGTGGTTGTACACCGTAACTTGTATTTCAGCTGTTTTCATATTTTCAGGGAACTATGTAGAATATTGAAATGGATCGAATGGAAAAGGTTACAAAACCATCTCTAAAGAGTTTGAACTCCACCAATCCACAGTCAGACAGATTGTGTACAAATAGAGAAAATTCAAGACCACTGTTACCCTCCCCAGGAGTGGTCGACCAACAAAGATCACTCCAAGAGCAAGGCATGTAATAGTTAGTGAGGTCAGAAAGGACACCAGGATAACTTCTAAGCAACTGAAGGCCTCTCTCACATTGGCTAATGTTAATGTTAATGTAAACTGCTGGTGTGATGATCTGGAGACCAACACATACGACAGTCGGTCACCCAGAGCAGTGATACGAGGGACACTAATAACTCAGCAATGTGCAGTAATCCTGTGGTCATGTGTTCCCTCTCATGACAGGGCTTCTGACTGGCAGTTTTCAGCAGGTTAACGCCCACATAAAAGCAAGGGCTTAACAGGAATTTCTCCAGATTGCAACACGTTCTTGGCCTGCCCGGTTGCCACATTTATCAGCAATTGCACATTTATGGGAGCAGCTGGGACACCAGCTTCGGCAACTACGAGTGTGCAGGATCTACAGAGCCAGCTGCAAATGGCTCCCAAATAGCTAGAAGAAATTAAAATGCATTTAAAAAATGTCAGTTAGGCTGTTAGTACGTCACATAAATATTACAACAGGTAACCTAAATAACAAAACGCTCAGACACTTAGTCATAGCAGTGTTTTTGGCTCTGGCTGATTCCTACAAGAGAGCTTTATTTGTCGAGTTATATTATTACAATAATGTATTTCTGTTCTGCATATATTGCTTATACAGGTAGATTTAGATAAATAAAATGAAATAAAATGAAATATTGACAGTACATCTCTCTAGAAAATATCTCATGGCTTAATTTATGTTGGAAATGAGTCAGAAACTCAATGCTGCTTAATGTTTATATGCAGTTCAAAGTGTATTGTTTGCTTTAATAACATTTACCTAAAGTATCCTGGCTCTTATTGGCATTAAGGAAAACAATTGCTTTACCCACCTCACCAGCTTCTTGTATAAGAGTGAGTTAATGCCATTCAACACGCCCACTTATTCAAACAAACATAACACAAAAGAGTTCAGAGCTGAGCCATGAACAGCCGGATCACTGCTGTTTGTCTCTTCTTAATCAGTTGCCTCCTGGTTTATGCAGTAATTTGGAAAAAGGTTTCTGAACGATGGTCTGGGTGAGTTCATTACTGCCATATACTGATTAAGCTCAGATTTGTGCTGCCTATTGAAGGGTTAGACGGCAGAATGATGAGCTCATTGTTCTACAGGAAATGCCAAAATGTCATTCATCAAAGTAATGTCTTGTTTTGTTTTTAAATGAAAGTTTTCAAACAGTTAGAAGGTTGGCTATGAAGTCAAGATTGCTTTGGATGAAAGACGAATTTAGAAACACAACGAGAAACACTACTCAATACTACGAGAAACTACCAACAAACGTGGGAAAAACCAACAAATCAGCTGGGACAGGAGCACCGGAGCCTCTCGTAAGATCTCCTCCGTTAGGCGGCTCTACACATGCGACTGTTATGACGCCTCTGCTTAAGAAACAATTCAGAAAGCAGCCAGAGTGGGACTTTGAAGAGGATTACATGAGGAATGGAGAAGAGTTCATTTCCTCTGCGAGTGACACCATCAGTCTCTGTGTTAAGGTCTGTTCCAAGTCTCTCCAGCACTCCAAGGATAAAGAGTTTCAGGGGAATGCCACATGGGACATCCAGCTTTGGTTATACAACGGTCACCTCGATGTGAACACCTGGAATCGGCTGTCGCACTTCAACAACCCGTTTGGATTCATGGAATATAATTACACCGGTGAGCATTAAGTGCAAAACATCTTATCCACACTCCATCCTGCCTTTATTTTTTATGTAAATATCAGGTCACTCTTTGTGAACTTCTCCTGTATGACTGCCATTACTCTTTGGGGGTCTCCACAGACATAAAACCAGCAGTTGATTTGATCCCTAAACCCAAGAGTACCAGGCTGTTACCCGTGCCCAAAGGCTCACCAGATGGCTGTATTCGATGTGCCATAGTAGGCACTGGGGGCATCCTGAATGGCTCCAGAATGGGCACAGAAATCGACTCCCATGATTATGTTTTCCGGTGAGAAACCTGTTACATTTTTCATTTGCCCTTCTGGAGCATTAAGTTTCAAAGTACCCTGACAGTGACCACTTATTGCCCTGTTTGTTCCACACAGCGTAAATGGTGCCGTCATAAATGGCTTTGAGGACGATGTTGGAAATAAAACATCTGTGTATGTTCACACTTCATTTGCCATAACAAAAGCTAACAGAACCCTGCATCAGTTTGGCTTTAAAGGCATTCCGAATGATCAGGTTGGTATCTCAGAGAAGAAGTCTGTATGATAAAAGATTTTTTCTACATCTTCATGTCCAGTATCTGACTGCTTCTGTAGTTTTGTACTGGAACCTAGATACTATTGCAGGGACCTAGAAATAGAGCTCTAGATCTCTCTTTCAAAAGTTTCAGCTTTTTAGTATAACCAGCCTTTGTGAGAGAATTACTAGTGTAATTGTGTCCACAAATTTTAGAAGAAAGGTGTCCCTGATTGTCATTATCCCAGACAGAAAACGTCACAGGGTCCTAAACACTGTGAGTACTGTGCTCTAAACCACATCAGTTACTCTCTGTTATAATAAAACAGTTTGTGGTGAAGTGTGTATGCATTCACACAAAAGATATTGGGTGGGAGAGGCTTTAGTTCCATTCATTCATGCTGGGAGTCAATTAATTAATTTATGCCGGGTGCAAAACTAAAGCAGAGGTGAAATTTCTCGGTGAAAAAATGTGAATATGCTATATTCGTGCTTCGCAAAAGTGCCGTCATTATTACACATAACATATGATTCATAGATCTGTGTATGCAATTAATGCCAGATAACAGAATTTATAACACATTTCCATTTAAACCCAAAGGGAATCAAATATGTCCTGATTCCTGAAGGTCTTAGAGACTATGATTGGATTCGGGGCCTGATTCAGGAACAGAGGTTAACGAGTGGATACTACCGAGGTTACAGGTAAGAAGTAAAATACAAAATGAGGGTGGCTAAGATTATGTTAACAGCACATTGTCATGAGTTTGGTTAGGTTGTCTGTGCAAAATTATGTTTAGAGGAAGAGTCACACAGTATTTGTCCAACTTGGAACCAGAAAGACAGCGAAAAAAGTTAAAGTTCACAGGGATAGACAGCTTACAGGGTAGTTCCCACAAACTGCAAAATTACCGCCCCCACAGTGCACAGATTTGATCACAGGTCTCTATGATCTGGTTTCAACCACCTTTCAACTCGAAAACCATTTACATCAACGGCCAGCGCATGAAGATAAAGACGTGTGTGGAAACCACGCTTCAAAAATCTAATATATAATATTTATGTATGAAGGTAACCAAGAAATGCCTTCATCCACAACGTCTGCTCTCAGCCGTCATGAGAAGGATCAGTAATGGTGACTCATGGTCCAATGATAACACAGGAGCAGATACATCCTGTGGCGCAAACCCTCTTTCCTAATGATGTTCCAATACTGAGGCTAAAATTATTGCTGAACAACAGGATCAAGCTAAACACATTTAAGCTTCTGCAAACAGCAGATTTACACCTCAGTGAAGCTTTATTGGAGGAAGAGTGCAAAAACTGTTCTGGAGGTTCAGAATGCAGCAGCACCTCTGGTTTTCAATTCATGTTACCCCATTGCTGCGCTCCCTTCACTGGCTCCTTGTAGCTTCTTTTAAAGGCTCTAATCAGACACGGTCAGTACCTCATACCCTTCGAGAGACATGGTTTGCATGAATGGGCCCACCGCTCAGGATTAAAGGAAACCAAGCCTGTAACCAGGTGAGGGAATGAACTTCCACTGGATGTCTGAATGCTCGATTCTCTTGCTGTCTTCAAACAATGACTAAAAGCTCACCTCTTCACCTAGCACTTAAGTGAAAATGCACATACACAGTATAGTTAATAAAATACTGACTTTATGATTGTTTGTGCCTTTACGTACATCATATCCTAAGAGGATTTTAGCTGGTTTGTGTTCTTGTGCTGTTGCTTAGGTGTACTAGAATGAGGTAATGTTTACTGGGAAGAATTCAAAGCACTTCTGTGCGTCACTCTGAATGAGGGCTTATGGTAAATGCTGTAAATGGAAATGACCCAAATCATGTAGACTCAAACGCTACACTCTCTGATCAAACTGCTGTAGTTATTAAAGGCTAGAGTAGCAGTTTATAAAGGCAAATAGATTATCAAAATATTCAAACAATGTTAAAACTTATTTTAACGTGAGATGGTCCCACATTACAACTGCTGTTCAGACATTTCTGTCTAAAGATCAAATATAGGAAATATCATAAAATCTGACTTTAAATGTAGAACCCAAATTATAGTTTGTTACACAGAAACAAACAATTAACGTGAAAAAGTGAGTTTATGTGAGGGACTTTATTTAAAATAAACTTGTTCTAACTTTACATGAAGTGAACCTTTATTGAGTTTGACAGTAGGTTTCTTCACTGACTGTAATTTGGGGGCACCCCAGGTCTGGACACATGATAACCACAGAAACAGTCCCAGCCAGGAGCACTTAGATATGAGAGGCAGAATGTTTCAGACACCCACCTGTGAACAAACCAGACTTTGAATAGAAGCTGGGAATCATAACCACTGGCTGGCAGGATAATAGGAATAGGGGCTAAAGTGTCTTTTCACACTGAGTACGATTTTTATGAATGAAAAAAATGCATGTCAAGTTTGGAAAAAGACCACATGTACATTAACACCGTCCTTCACATCGAGTCCGAAACAGACGAACTGCGACGCTCAGTGAAATGTTTAATCGGAGCGTGTTCTAATTTCTGCGTTGATCTGATACGTTAAAATCAGGCTGACCAATCCGAGCTCGGTTGCCGGGCAGAACAGCTCATCGTCCTATAGGACGAGCAACAGGCTGCCTCTAAAAACATGGATATGAAAGAAAAGCTCAGGTGGAATAGAACTGAAAGGCTGGAGAATGATGTTGATAAAGTTCACAGGGGCTGGATGGAAGCGTTTGATTACACCATGTAACAATTTTCAAAAAATCTTTTGTTCCCAGTTGTTAAGTGTGTTTTCCTGATTGTTTGTACCCTAAATGAATAGAAAAAAGTTATTATTCCCTGTAAACTTTGCTTTTGTGGTCAGCACAATGATATTTTGAAATTGATCTATCTTTAAGGATATTCGCCATATTTCAAGATACTTAAGAAGCTTCTGGAATTGTGAGAACTATCAAGAAGTTTCTAGAACTGTCCAGAATTATCTAGAACTTTCTGGGACTGTACAGAATTGTAGGTAGCTGTATAACTATAGTTATATAGGGCCACTATAGCCCTTTTTCCTTACAGTACACAGCAACGTAGTCAATTTAGATGGCATCAAGAGGTTGCATACATCCAGCAGACGCATTTTGCTATGTATGTGGCCATTTTATAAAGACAAGAGCGAAAAAGTACTCTGTGGAAGCATCTGCTAAGATGTGAGGCCTACAAAGCATACTTCGGCATTCCTGTTGGTGACCTGTTTCTATAATAAAAATTCATAATTTTCGTTGCCGAGGTCACAAAAGCGAAGTTTATGATGAATGTAAGCAATTTTTAATTTGTTTTAGACATAAGCAATTGGAATATAACATTAAAAAGCTGGGAACAAAACTTGTGTTACATAGTGTTATTTATCTAACTGCATCGTGATCTGTTCATGATCACAGAAACACAAACTAGAGCTTCCTGCGCTCATCTTCACTCGTGTCTTTGTTTTAAATGTTAAGTTGTTTAAAGTGTTTAAGATGTGAAAAAGACACGGCGAAATCTCTGACACATTAAGAGAATAGAAATTAAAGAAAGCCATAGATGGGGAGTTTTCAGAGTGTTTAGACAGAAAACATACTGCACTCGGTGTAGAGGTAACACTACGTTAAAAATCACATTCGTTTACGGAGTGAATAGACTTTAAGACTTTAGTATGGGGCTTTGGGGTCTTTCGAGGACTTTTAATGACTGAATGTAATAATAAATATACATTTTAATACAAATAACCCCTAAAACAGGCTTGTCGATGGCCAGACCACAACTCCATGACCGACAGACCTTGGCAGAGTTGGCACAGCACTGATTCACAGTATCGAGCCTCTCTATCTTATATCCTGCCACTGCTTGTTGTTGTTGGCGGTCGCACCCTGTACGAGTCTGAGCACTCCTCAGGATAGACCAGACCAGACCAGGGTGCCCCTGTATTACAATGACAGGATGAATTTAAAACATTTCTGAGTTATGTTTGTTTATGGTTTGTTTTTGTTGACCTGTTTCCTCATTAGACCGTTCACGTACTACGGGCAGAACATCACCGGGGAGAACTTCTACGTTCTTCATCCTGACTTTCTCAGATATGTTCGGAACAGGTTTTTAGAGTTGATTTTGAATCCATGTCGTTTTGGTGACTCCAGCAGAAGCAAACTGTCATACTTCATGCCTTTCTTTTTCCCACAAAACATCTCTAATCTTATTCCAGATTCCTGAAGTCAAAGTCTCTGGAGACATCCAACTGGCACATCTACAGACCCACTAACGGAGCATTCACACTCTTCCTGGCTCTACACACCTGTGATATTGTGAGTAAATACACACATTATAGAAATTCTGCAAAAACAAGAGTCCAATATGAAAGAATGACATATAATACTATAATTGTCATAATAATAATAGTAATAAAAGGCACAACTGGCTGTGTCTGAGGGAGGGGAGGCTTGTTGAAGGATCATCTGTTAGTATAAATTAAATTAAATATAAATTCCAGAATCTGATGAATTCCAGCACAGACACATCTCACTCTACTTACTGATGTACTGATTAGGTGATCACCTGAACCAAATCTTTTATATATAAGTGTATTACAAAGACAGGTGGTTGGCTGTATTTTATATTTATCTTTATATTATGCTTATTATTACTGTTATTATTGTTGTATTACTTTAATAATACTGTCAACAATGAATACATATTGGTTTATTAATTAAATATTAAAAACAAAACAAAAAAAGTGCATTTCCTTGTATTTTCTATCATTTCTTTATTATTATTATTATTATTATTATTATTATTATTGTTGTTGTTGTTGTTGTTGTTGTTGTTGTTGCTGCACTAAAATTTTATTATACAATTAATTATATTTTAATAAAATAGATATTTATATTAAATATTCTGTTATTATCAGGGGACGCATTCCCGCCCCTAGGGGTCGCCGCGGGACCACTAAACGCCGCGGTCGGCCTCCTATAAAATGAGCTTCCTAATGCCGGCCTTCGGCGCACTGTCTCGCTACATATGCGAACTTTTGAGAGCTCGTTTCTGTTTGGCGTTACCCTTGCATATGGTTAAGGATAGTGGTAATCCCGTGTCGCACAGGAGGCGTGATGTGGTAGAGGCAAAAGCCTTGAGGTAACTGCTAGGGCCTTAGCCGGTTAGGTTAGGGAAAGTTGGGGTAACGCCACTAACCTCCGTCTCTCTTCAGCCCGAGACGCCCGCGGCCATCTTCCGCTTCTCCCCGTTCCCTCGGGACGTTGGTAAGCTCCTGTCGCAGGTCCTGTTGTCTCCGGCGTTATCCGGTGCTTACTGCACCCCGGTCTAAGTATAGCCTTTCTTCCCCTGGGCTTTGGAACGCGTGCCTTGCGTTCTAGAGACGCGCCGATTGCGCCTGGCTCGCTGAAACCCCGGGCACATGCGCAGTCGCTCGCCACACACACACACACACACTGAGCGCAACAGGCACACACTCACAGCATCTCTGTCACACTCAGTGCGCGGCAGGCGTGTGCTCACCGTGCTGCCCCCCCCCCACACACACACACAGCCAGCTCTCTGCACAGAGAGTTTTCCCACGCACACACATAACTCTTGCTCGCGCTCTGAGTGTTGTGCGTGCCTTCGGCTCAATGTAGAGCTCTGACGGGTTCAATCCCGCTTTTTCCTTTGCCTTTCGTTTTCCTTTTTTATCTACCCTCACTAATAATAATCCGCTTTTGTTTGAGATCGCCAGGAAGCGACTCCTCAGTTTGCCCGTAGGCTTATTGCCATCATTTTCTCCTTTCAGGTCACAGACTCCGTGGTGCAGTGGTAGCTTCCCCACCCCCGGAGACTGTGACTCTGGCTTCGAATCCTGTGATGGGCTGCCTTCAGTAGCCTCCCTGCTCAGTGACGGGATTTCTTTTACGTTTCCCCTCCTTTGGGTGGTTAGGTGTAGACCCCCGCACTTGAGTCCGTTATTTCCCTTTTTTTTCGGTGCGCCTCCCCAGGCCCCCCGTAACAGTACAGTGCGCCCAGTATGGACTCAGCAGGGGCGCACGATATGGACCCAGAAGGGTCCCCACCCCCAGCGGCTGCCGTTCTTCGCCACCACGGCGTTACCCTGGGGCGTCATGAGCAGCAACTCAGCAGGTAGCGGCTCTTACTGAGGCGGTCAAGGAACTGTCTGCCAACCTCTCTGGGCTTCAGGCGGTCGCACCCCCTCCGCCTGTTCTGATTCCGCCTCCGATGGTTCCTCCTCCCCCGCCTCGCCTCGCGGGAGATTCCCCGGTCGCCGCTCCCGAACGCTTCGCGGGCGAACCTGAGCGCTGCAGGGGTTTTCTTATGCAGTGCTCGCTTGTCTTTGAGCTGCGCTCATCCCAATTCTCCACGCCTCGATCCCGGGTCGCTTACATTATTTCCCTCCTCTCAGCCCAGTGGGAAGCCAGGACCTCCGCCTGCGAGGATGAAGAGGCCTTCGCTGAGGCTCTCAAGGGACCTTTTTTCACCCGCTGGGGGGCCGTAGCGCGGCCTCTCGCTTGGCCCGCCTCATGCAGGGCACCAGGTCGGTGGCGGAGTACACCGTCGAGTTCCAGACCTTGGCGGCGGAGAGTGGCTGGAATGAGGCGGCCCTCATCTCCAGCTACGAACGGGGACTCAGTGAATCCATGAAGGATGAACTGGCCATTCGAGACCCCCCCGCCACGCTCGACGACCTCTACAACCTCGCCACCACCATCGACTCCCGTCTGAGGCAATGTGGCCTGGCCGCGACCCCGCGGTCCATCGCAGCGCCCGTTCCGAAACTCCTGGCGGGCTGGATGGAACCCTTCCGGTGGGGCCGATTCCCCGACTCCTGATGGGTCGGGAAACGCAAGGGCCAGGACCGGTCGGGGGGGGCCGGTCTTAGGCGCATCCGCTCGCCCCCTGTCAGGCCTCACCCTCCCGGTCGTCCTTCGTCAGGGAGGGGGTGGTCGGACCCGCCTCTCCGCCTACGTCGATTCCGGGGCCGAAGGCAACTTCATCGACGACGCACTCGCGCGGCGTTTGCGTCTCCGCGTCGAGGTCCTCCCCAGCCCCCAGCCACTCAGGGCTTTCGATGGTCGGGTCCTGGGCAGGGGGCCTGTCACCCATAGGACCCTGCCTGTTACCATGGAAACGGGTATCCACTCCGAGAGAGTCACCTTTTTAGTTACCCGCACGCCTACTCTCCAACTGGTCCTAGGTTACCCATGGTTGCGGCTCCACAACCCGCGGATCGACTGGCAAACCCGATCCGTCTATGCTTGGTCCCCCCGGTGCCAGGAGTCATGCCTGCTTCTGCTGTCCACCCCCCATCACCAACCTTGTGTTCGGCAGACGGTACCCGACCTGTCCACCGTCCCCGAACCCTACCGGGATCTGGGGGTGGTGTTCAGTAAAGGGGCGGCCCAAGTCCTGCCGCCACACAGGGAATATGATTGCGCCATCAACCTCCTGCCGGGCACTGCTCCGCCCCGGGGGCGGCTCTTTTCCCTGAGCCGCACTGAACAGGAGGCAATGCGGCAATACATTGCTGAGGCGCTCCAGCAGGGCTTCATACGGCCATCCTCCTCGCCGGCGGGGGCGGGTTTCTTTTTTGTTGCAAAGAAAGAGGGCACCCTGCGCCTGTGCATAGATTACCGGGGCCTCAACGCGATCACAGTCAAAGACCGCTACCCCCTGCCCCTTATGGCGACGGCCTTCGAGGCGCTCCAGGGGGCCCGCATCTTTACTAAGCTGGACCTCCGGAGTGCTTACAACCTCGTCCGCATCCGGCAGGGGAACGAATGGAAGACAGCCTTTCTGACGCCCACACGGCACTATGAATACAGGGTGATGCCTTTTGGGCTGATGAACACCCCGGCTGTCTTCCAACGGTTTGTTAATGACGTGCTCCGTGAGGCTCTGGACCGATATGCGTTCGTCTACCTCGACGACATACTTATCTTCAGCCGGTCACTTGAGGAACACATCGGTCACGTCCGCCGGGTCTTGCAGCTACTCCTGGAAAACCGGCTATGTGAAACTGGAAAAGTCAGTTTTTCACACCCCCTCGGTCACCTTCTTAGGCTTCGTCGTGTCCCAGGGGTCGCTGCACATGGACCCGGTCAAGATCCAGGCCGTGGCCGATTGGCCCCAGCCCACCTCCCTCCGCCTTGTCCAACGGTTCCTGGGCTTTGCTAATTTTTTCCGGAGCTTCGTACGGGACTTCGGAGCCCTTGCGGCCCCGCTTACCGCCCTCACGCGCAAGGCCCCAGGTCCTTACCGTTGGACGCCGGAGGCCGACCAAGCATTCCGGGTCATCAAGGACCGGCTCACTAACCCCCTGGTCCTCCAATTCCCCGATCCTGAGTAACCATTCGTCGTCGAGGTAGATGCATCCGACATCGGCGTGGGGGCCGTTTTGTCGCAGCGCACGGGATCGGACCGCAAACTCCACCCGTGTGCCTACTTTTCGCGGCGTTTATCCCCCGCCGAGCGTAACTACCCCATCGGGGACCGGGAGCTCCTGGCCATGAAACTGGCACTGGAAGAGTGGCGTCACTGGCTGGAGGGTGCCAAGACCCCGTTCCTGGTGTGGACAGACCACAAGAACCTGGCATACATCCAGCAAGCCAAAAAGCTTAACGCCCGCCAGGCTCGTTGGTCCCTGTTCTTCGCCAGGTTTGACTTCACTGTCACCTTCCGGCCAGGCTCGAAAAACATCAAGCCCGACGCCCTATCCAGGCAGTGGGATCACACCGACTCCCCACTTCTCCAGGACCCTATTCTCCCGACCCCCCGGGTGGTGGCAGCCCTCACTTGGGCTATCGACGACGTGGTCAGTAAGGCCCTTCGTCGCGAACCCAATCCCGGTAACGGCCCCCCGGGCCGTAGGTTCGTCCCGGCCTCGGTTCGCCCCCGAGTGATGCGCTGGGGGCACGAAGCGTCCTTTGCGGCACACCCTGGCCGCACAGCCACCTATAAGCTCCTCCGACAGAGCTATTGGTGGCCTTGCATGGAAGAGGACGTTAGGCAGTTCGTGGCCTCTTGCGAGGTCTGTGCCCGTAACAAAACCCCTCGCAGGAAGCCCCCCGGCCTTCTTCACCCTCTTTCCGTTCCCGCTCGCCCCTGGTCCCACGTCTCCCTGGACTTCGTCACGGGTCTGCCCCCGTCCAAGGGGAACACGGTTGTCCTCGTGGCAGTGGACCGGTTCTCCAAGGGGTGCAAGCTCGTGGCGCTGCCCAAACTGCCGTCCGCCAAGGAAACGGCGGATCTCATCCTCCGGCATGTGGCCCGGGTGCACGGGTTTCCCCGGGACCTACTGTCGGATCGAGGCCCCCAATTCATCAGCCGCTTCTGGTCGGCTTTCTGCCGCTCGGTGGGGGCCACGGCGAGTCTCTCCTCGGGATTTCACCCGGAGTCTAACGGCCAGACTGAACGGGTGAACCAGGACCTGGCACGCATGCTTCGATGTCTGACGGCGGGCAACCCCTCCATGTGGACGTAACATCTGCCATGGGCCGAATTCGCCCATAACACTCTGTGGCACTCGGCCCTCGGCATGTCCCCGTTCGAGTGCCGGTTCGGCTTCCAGCCTCCCCTCTTCCCTCGCCAAGAGGCGGACGTAGGCGTCTCCTCGGCGGAGCAATTCGTCCGCCGGTGCCGACAATCCTGGCTCAAGGCCCGGGCGGCACTCACGGGTAACGCGGAGTCCATGCGTCGTCAGGCGGATCGCAAGCGCAGGCCCGCGCCCTCTTACCGCCGGGGGCAACGCGTCTGGCTGTCCGCTCAGGACCTTCCGCTGAAGGGATGCTCGGGTAAGCTGGCTCCTAAGTACGTGGGGCCCTTCAAGGTACCTCGCAGGGTCAACCCGGTCAGCTACCGGTTGGACCTGCCTTCGTTCATGAAGATACACCCCACGTTTCACGTTTCCCAGCTTCAACCCTACCTCTGCCAGACCCGTGGCCCGTCTGGGGCCCCTCCCTCACCCCGTGTGGTTCAGGGGTCCACGGCCTATACGGTCCGTCGATTGCTAGACACCCGGCGGGTCCAGGGTAGCACCCAGTACCTGGTCGACTGGGAGGGCCGCGGTCCCGAGGAGAGGTCCTGGGTCCCGGAACGCCACATCCTGGATCGCACCCTCATCCGCGTTTTCCGGAGGACCCGTTCGTCTGATCTGGGACCGTCAGGGGCGTACTATCAGGGGGCGCATTTCCGCCCCTAGGGGTCGCCGCGGGACCACTAAACGCCGCGGTCGCCCTCCTATAAAATGAGCTTCCTAATGCCGGCCTTCGGCGCACTGTCTCGCTACACTTGCGAAGTTTTGAGAGCTCGTTTCTGTTTGGCGTTACCCTTGCGTATGGTTAAGGTAGTGGTAATCCCGTGTCGCACAGAAGGCGGGATGTGGTAAAGGCAAAAGCCTTGAGGTAACTGCTAGGGCCTTAGCTGGTTAGGTTAGGGAAAGTCGGGGTAACGCCACTAACCTCCGTCTCTCTGCAGCCCGAGACGCCCGCGGCCATCTTCCGCTTTTCCCCGTTCCCTCGGATGTTGGTAAGCTTCTGTCGCGGGTCCTGTTGTCTCCGGCATTATCCGGTGCTTACTGCACCCCGGGTTAAGTATAGCCTTTCTTCCCCTGGACTTTAGAACGCGTTCCTCGCGTTCTAGAGACGCGCCGATTGCGCCTGGCTCGCTGAAACCCCGGGCACATGCGCAGTCGCTCGCCCCACACACACACACACACACAGCGCATTGACACAGAGCGCAACAGAGACACATACACACAGTCAGCTTCGTCACACTCTGCGTGCGGCAGACGTGTGCTCATTGTGCTGCTCCCCCCACACACACACAGACGGCTCTCTATACAGAGAGTTTTCCCACGCACACACACAAGGCTCGTGCACGCTCTGAGCGCTGTGCATGCCTTTTTCCTTCAGCTCAGTATAGAGCTCTGACGGGTCCAATCCCGCCTTTTCCTTTACCTTTCGTTTTCCCTTGCATTTACCTTTATTATATGAACCGCTTTTTGGGGGAGGAGCGGCCAGAAAACGACTCCGTGGTGGGCCGGGAGGCGTAGGGCCAGCAGGGTGCCGGGGAAGGGCACGGAGCGGGGGGCACGGGAGCGGCCCCGCCCCGGGAGACGGGGACGCTGGTCTCGAATCCCGTGGCGGGCCTTCTTCAGTAGCCTTCCCGCTCAGTGACGGGATTTCTTTTACGTTTCTTCTCCTTTGGGCCGTGAAGTGTAGACCCCCGCGCTTGAGTCCGTTATCTCTCCCTTTTTTTGGTGCGCCTACCCAGGCCCCCCATAACAGTTATATACACCTTATTAGGTGCATTCAGAACTACCTTACTATGGCTAAATAATTTTCTAATTAAATTAATAAATAAAAAAATTAATGTCTTATTTCTCTTTCTCTCCTGCTGCATTAGGTGGATGTATATGGGTTCATTACTGAAGATTATAAAAAATACAACAACTACTACTATGAAAGAAACAATAAAACCGAAGTGATTTTCTACACTAATCATGACTACAACCTGGAGATCGTGACATGGAGGAAGCTGCATGATTCAGGAATCATCAGGCTGTACCAGGGTCAGAAGGACCAGAACAAGGACCCTACCTCATAAACACTTGTATTGTTCCTAATCAGTTACAGTTCCATGTGGATCACATCACAATTTGTTCTGGACAGTGCTGGACAGTTTCCGAGTTTGTACTCAAAGTTTGTATTTTTGCATTTTTATCAATGACAGACTACTATATTTAAAACAGCTTCAAATGTGCTCTGATATGTTTACATGTATTATTCTTATGATAGCGGGTTAGAGTGGGAAGGACAATTACACAATGAGAACACCTTTGTTAAACTATCTGAACGTTAAATTGCATAGCTGCAGACCAAACAAAGCCTGGTCTGAAGAATCCTGATTTTTGCTGAGGCGTGCAGATGGTAGGGTCAGAATTCGGCACCAACAGTATGAATCTGTGAACCTGACCTGCCTTGTGCTAACAGTCCAGGCTGATGGAGGTGTTGTGATGGTATACGGCATTTTCCTTGCATAATAACAATCAATCACTGCTTGAATGCCAGAATGTGAGTATTGTAGCTGACCATGTGCACCCCTTCATGGCCACAACGGTCCCATCTTCTAATGGCTTCTTCCATCATGATGAAGCAGAATCTCAAAGGAATGTTTCCACCATCTGGTTGAATCCACGCCATGTAGAACTGAGGGTGTACTGCGAACAAAGCGAGCAGCTACTCGGTATTTTTGGTATAGTGTTCATATTAAAGTGCTTGGTGAGTGCATATATGATATAAAATGTTATGAAATGTTCAAACATTTCCTGTGTAGTGCATGCAGAATAAACAAACGATTAAAATACAACACCAAATCAGAAAACGGTAGGGAAAATCCAAATAAAGAATAAGCGTAGTGTTTCTTACATTTACTCTGTATTTTATCTCATTTTAAGAGGCATCTGTGAATGTAACTGTATTGCAGAGCTTGATAAAGGTTTGATAAAGGAATCCCTTGTCCATGTGGTTCTAACAGCTATTGATGAAGGACGGTTCTTGATGCAGTGCCATCTGAGGGAGCGGAGATCACCCCTCTCCAGTTTAGGTCTGTGACCTTACCCTTTACCCCCTGAAATTCCTCTAGATTCTTTGAATCTTTTAATGACATTATGCACTGTAGAGGGTGAAATATGTAAATCCCTTCCAATCTTTCTTTGAGGAACATTGTTTTTAATCACTTTTTCATGCATTTGTTGATAAACTGGAGACATATTCTAATGGAGATGTATTCTAACATTAAAATACATTTTGTACTAGCCTCTGTGCAGATTTCTTAATAAAGAAATGTAAAGTTGTTTTAGAAAGGAGAAGGTATGATTTCTCTATAGGTAAAACGTCACAAAACTATAATATAATCATCAAAACCCTTTAATATAAGCCATACTTTTTATCACCACAAAGCAATATCTACTTCTTGTTTCTTGATGAGTGTGACTTAGGTGATTTAAACTACAGTAGTCTGCAACTGTAATTTGCACCACTAGGTGTCGCTCTAGTTTAATTAGCATTTTGCACAATGTCCAAGATAACACGGGAATGGTGACTGGAAATACCAGTGGTTCTCAAACTTTATAGACCAAATACCACCTGTCATCAAGTCAAAACCTCCAAATACCACGTGTGACTCTTATCGCAGAAACACACACACACACACACACACACACACACACACACACACACACACACACACACACACACACACACAAACACAGAGACACACCTTTACACACAGCAGATATATTTAACCGAGCCTACATGGTTTATCCTTCAAACGTGCATGTTTAATGCCTTCTTAGATGTGCTGGTTTCATGCTCTTGTTGCTGAGAATCTCACAGCGCACAAACCATTGTGATCTAGATTTTTCCTTTTGTTGTGCTATAGGCGAATCCAAACTTATCCTTGCGTCGTACCAGTTTCGTAGTGTTTCGAGCTTTTTCGGCAACTAGCTATGTCTCCTATGTCTACAATAGCATCGGCTGATGTAAGGGCGGCTGATTAATTGATTTTATCTTCAAGATCTTCAATCTTTATATGGGTTTACTGCTCCTGGCATCTGCAAACTTCAGCCGTAATATAAAAGTTGATGTACTCAAGGCATTAATTTTTAACTATGGTTTTGGACAAATGCAAAAGCCTTATTGAAAACATCTCATAAAATTCAAATATGGGAAGCATTTAACACAACGCAGATGTAATGAAATATGGGCCTGCGTCATCCGTGTGGTATTTTTTAAAACACAAAACACGTGTTAATTATAAAAATTTTAGATTTTTAATACTTAAATAGTTCCTCAATTATTAAATACTTAGTAAGTACATTTTCCAAGGTCATCTGGCATACCACCTGCTCCACCAGCAATACTCGTACCACAGTTTGGGAACCGGTATGTATGATTAACAGATGTTCTTCTCCAGAGCGACTCGCAACTGAAAATGCTTCACAATCTAAGCAACTGCATGTCAGGGTTCGCTTGCTATGCGCTCTGTTTACCTTTCGTCTCGCTCCACATGCCACGGTTTACATTTCGCTTGCTCCTTCCACATGCATTTTGTTTTTGTTTTGCGGACGGCGTGCTTGTGTTATGTTGTGCTTCTCCTCCCAGATCCTTTGGCTGTTCGCTCACCACGTCACCTCTACGCTGCTCACAAACACCGGTTCCTCACAGCCATGCATCGCCAGATCGTCTCGTCACGAAGCCTGGTATCACGCTCGGTTCATGTCTAAAACTAGTCCAGTCTTGCCAAAGTTGAAGTTTCACTATCCTTCCGTTGATTTTTTTGTGTTACGTTCTCTTAATTTCGGCTCACACGCCAGGTTTGTTTTACGCCTGTTTTCCGTTCTCCAGTTTGCACCTCACCCTGGATCACCGCTCACTTCCTGCCTGGACCCGTCATCACCTTGAGCGCTCACGCAACGGAAAGCCTGCACCAAGCCACCACCGCACCGTTAGCCACTCCCGATTTCTGTTCAGTTACCTGGACCGCCACTTCGACCTTATTTACATTGTTCCCTGCATCTGTTGTCGTTTAATTATCAGTATTATTATTATTATTATTATTATTATTAATAAACCTGCTATTTTTGTACGTCGGTCTTCGTCTGTCCTTTGGGTCTGCATCTTGGGTTCCAGTTTCCAAAGATTAGCCAGAGAAATCTTTGATTTCCCATAACAGCACGATCTGGCCATTTATGAAACCCGCAGGGCCCAAGGCTGGCGAATCTTTGCCCTTTTCTATTTATGTTCACCGTCAGGAATGTTGGCCGGTCGCAGTATGATAAATTACTCACCTCATTGTGTAACGTTAACCGTGTCCTCAGTAATCAGGTCCTTACCCTCTCCAGCAAACTTGATCATGTTCTCTCTCGTCTCTCTCAGAAGGCCAGTTCTTCTGCCGTGAGCCAGACCAACCATGCCCACATCAGTGGGTCCCAAAGACCTACGCACCCTCTGGATTCTCCCGCTGAAGCCCACCACCATCCTCACCACCACACCCAGGGCCGCAGAGTCCCCTATCACTCCGCCCGAGCCTTACGGTGGAGATCTCGACAAATGCCGCCTGTTCGTCCTGCAGTGTGAGCTTGTGTTATGGTCACAGGGTGCATCCTTCCCCACCGAAGTTTCTAAGGTGGTCTACCTTGTCAGCCTCCTGCAAGGTAAGGCCTTGAGATGGGCTGAGGCCACACTCGCTAAGGGCCGCTTGGAGACAGTCTCGTTCGACAGCTTCCTGCGTTGGTTCAAGGAGGTCTATTACCACCCAAACCATGGGGAAGCGGTGTCAAGCTGTCTCTTCAGCCTGAGGCAGGGCTCCTGATCAGCTGCCGAGTATGCGGTGGAGTTCTGGTTGCTGGCTGCGGACACCCACTGGAACGAGCCCGCTTTGCGGGATGCGTTTCGTCAGTGTTGTCCGGAGCGGCTCAAGGACAAGCTGGCGCGCCATGATGAACCCCCCCGCCAGTCTGGAAGCTCTGGTGGCGTTGGCCATCCACCTGGACCAGTGCATCCAAGAACACAGGTCGGAGAAGGGCCGGTGTTCGGTCCATGCGAATCCATTGTCCCAACCCAGTCTCACTGCTTCCATGGGCGAGGACCTCCTGACCCCGGGCCCTCTAGCCAAGGAAGAACCAGAGGTCATGCAGCTGGGCCGGACCAAACTGACACCCTGGGAGTGGACTCGCTGCCGGGACTAGGGACCGCTCGAAACTGTTGGTCATCTCTGGTAACCATCATGAGGTCCTCTCCTTCTCCATCGTCCCGACCCCCATGATGCCACTGGTTCTGGGATTTCCATGGTTGGTCCTGCACAATCCCACCATCGACTGGACAGCGGGGAAGATTCTGGGTTGGAGTGAGTCTTGTCACCAAGGCTGCGGGTGTTCTCAAAACTGGACCTCCGCAACGCTTATATCCTCATTCGCATCAAGGAGGGTGACGAGTGGAAGACGGCGTTCAACACCCCGCTTGGTCACTTCGAATATAAGGTGATGCCTTTCAGGCTCATGAACGCTCCCTCTGTATTCCAGGTCTTGGTTAATAATGTTCTCCGTGACTATCTGAATCGCTTTGTTTTTGTCTACCTTGATGATATTTTGATTTTCTCCCACTCCGAGGAGGAGCATGTCTGCCATGTCTGACAGGTCCTGTCCTGTCTCTCATTTCTGGGTCAAGTCAAGTCAAGTCAGATCTATTTATATAGCACTTTTAACAATGGAGCATTGTCTCAAAGCAACTTTACAAGTTTAGATTATCTCCTAATAACTACGTACAATCTCAAATTGAGCAAGCCTAGGGCGACAGTGGCAAGGAAAAACTCCCTGAGTGTTATAGGAAGAAACCTTGGGAGGACCAAGACTCAAAAAGTCACCCAACCTGCTTGGGCGGCATAGATGATAAATCTAAGAGCGAAACTAAAGTCATGGAGTCAAAGTTCGAATAAAATGTGAAGTATGCACATCCGCATTAAGTGGCCCGGGTATGATGGGGCTGGAGCTGATGACGGAAGCAGCTTGAGGGGAGCTGCAGCGGATGAACATCATGTGGGGGCTGGAACTGGTACCGGAACACAGCTCGGAGAAAAAACAGAAAATGTCAAAAGCCTGCGTAAATAAGTATGTCTTTAGCCTAGACTTAAAACTTTGGAGAGTGTCTGAGTCTCGAACGAAAGTGGGTAGTTTATTCCATAGTTGGGGGGTTATGTATGAGAAAGCCTTTCCCCCTGCTGTGACTTTTTTAATTCTAGGAACTAAAAGAAGTCCTGTACCCTGCGAACGAAGTAGATGACTGGGCTTCATAATCCCAGTCTTCATAATGAGGCAGCATTCAGGCAGATTCCGCCAAGGTCAAGGCAGTTGCAGAGTGGCCCATTCCTCCCGGATGTAAGGAGCTCCAACGCTTTCTGGGGTTTGCTAATTTTTATCAGCGCTTTATTAGAGACTATAGCAAGATAGCAGCCCCACTCACGCAGCTCACCTCTACCAAGTCTCCCTTCAAATGGACCCCAGAAGCCGACAAGGCTTTTCGATGCCTCAAGGAGCTGTTCAGCTTGGCCCCAGTCCTCGCCCAGCCTCATGCGGATAAGAAGTTCATTGTTGAGGTGGACGCGTTGGACCTTGGAGTGGGAGTCGTCCTCTCGCAGCAAGTGGGTCCCATCTACAAGTTGCATCCTTGCTCCTTCTTCTCGCGATGCCTTTCCCTCACTGAGGCCAACTACGACGTCGGCAACCAGGAGCTGCTCGCCGTCAAGCTGGCCCTTGAGGAGTGGAGGTACTGGCTCAAGGGGGCGGAACAGCCTTTCATGGTGTGGACCAACCACAAAAATCTGACATACATCCTGTCGGCCAAGAGGCTGAATGCACGTCAGGCCAGATGGGCTCTATTCTCCTCTCGATTTAATTTTACCTTAACCTATTGCCCCGGCTCCAGAAATGTCAAGACCGACACTCTCTCTCTCGCCTCTACTCCTCGGGGTCCTCGGAGACCCGTGAGGACACCATTCTCCCTCCCGATCGGCTAGTCGGCTGCCTCACCTGGGAAGTAGAGCGGAAGGTTCGGGAGCCCCAGGAGACGCAACCAGACCCCTGAGGGGGTCCCCCCAACCGCCTCTATGTGCCTGCTTCGGCCAAGTCTGCCATGCTCCAGTGGGGGCATGACTCTAGGTTTGCACTACACCCTGGTAACCACTGCACCGGATCCCTCATCCGCAGGCATTTCTGGTGGTCTGCCATGGAAGATGGCGTCAGGGAGTAGGTGGCATCCTGCCCCACCTGCGCCCATTGCAAGTCTTCTCACCCGGCGGGACTCCTACAACCTCTGCTGGTCCCGGGCTGTCCATAGTCGCACATTGCCCTTGATTTCGTTATGGGGCTCCCCGAGCCCGACGGGAAGACAGTAATCCTCACGGTCGTGGACAATTTTTTCAAGGCTGTCCGTCTGGTAGCCCTAACCAAGTTGCCCACGGCCACAGAGACAGCCAACATCCTCTTTGATCAGGTGTTCAAGACTCACGAGGGTCGGTTCCCTCCGTCTCCCAGCACCTGCGCCGCTGCTGCAGAACTTGGAAGACTACTCGAGCGGCTCTCATCAAGGCCCATGGGGCTACTCAGCACTCCGCTGCCGCAAACCCAGCCCTACCTACACTCCAGGACAGTCGGTCTGGCTCTCGGCAAAGAATATCCCTCTCCAAGTAGAGTCCAGGAAACCCACCCCAAGGTACATTGGTCCGTTTCCCATAGACAAGATTATTAACCCATCTTCTGTCCGTTTGAAATTACCTCGACATATGCGTATCCATCCCAACTTTTATGTGTCACAGATTAAGCCAGTAGTCACTTCGGACCTAAACCCCCTGTCCAGACCCCCGCCGCTCACCCGGGTCATTGACACTGACTCTTGAAGGTCCGACTTCGAGGCCGTGGGTACCAGTAACTGGTGGATTGGGAGGGCTACAGGTCCAAAGAGCACTGCTGGGTCCCCAGTTCGTCCATCCTCGATAAGTCGCTTATTCGTGATTTCAACAAGGCCAACCCTGGCAGTACTCGTTGATCGCCCGGTGTTGATCCTTGAGGGAACGGTACTGTCAGAGTTCGCTTGCTATGCGCTCTCGTTTCACGGCTCTGTTTCACTGACCTTTTGTCTCACTCCACATGCCACGGTTTACATTCCGCTTGCTCCCTCCACGTGCATTTTGTTTTTGTTTTGCAGACGGCGTGCTTGTGTTGTGTTGTGCTTCTCCCCCCAGATCCATTGGCTGTTCACTCACCATGTCATCTCTACGATGCTCACACACACACCGGTTCCTCATCTTCACTCATCAGCCTTGCTCCATAAAGCCACGGAACTCACAGCCATGGATCGACAGATCGTCTTGTCATGAAGCCTGGTATCATGCTCGGTTCATGTCTCGTAAAACTAATCTAGTCTTGCCACAGTTGAAGTTTCGCTATAATACTGTTGATTTTTTTGTGTTACGTTCTCTTAATTTCGGCTCACACGCCAGGTTAGATTTACGCCTGTTTTCCGTTCTCCAGTTTGCACCTCATCCCGGATCACCGCTCACTTCCTGCCTGGACCCGTCATCAAATTGAGCGCTCACGCAACGGAAAGCCTGCACCAAGCCGCCGCTGCACCGGCGATATTATTATTCTTATTGTTCCAGTTTCCAAAGGTTAGCCAGGGAAACCATAACACTGCAGGTTGAGGGCTTTGCTTAGGGTGGATGGAACCCTGGCCCTGATGGACTACAATTCAGTATCTTAACTGCTGTGCCACCACAGTACCACAAGACACGTGAGAATTACAGGAATAGAACCTGATGCTGTGACTAATGTCCAGTCTCTGTCTCTGTAAAATTAGTGTGCTTGCATTCAGGCACACTAATAAATAAACAGTGCCCTTACATTCCCCCCTGACCTTCATCATCATCATCATCATCATTATCATCATCAATGTTGTAAAAAGCGCTATAGAAATAAATTTGACTTGACAAGGGCACTGCTTATCTAATGCATAAGTATATTATGTTGTTTAATATGTAATTTGTCTGTGAAAGGTTTAAAACTAATTCATGTAAGTTTGATATAATCTTAAATAAAACAATTTCTCCTGCAATGCCGACACTCCAAAGATCAGTTTCTACACATTTTCTTTTATATTAAATCACATTTAAATATGTATTTTAATCAGTGAGCATTGTCATGTTTTTATGTTCTCATTCACCAACGGAACCTCAACAAACTTTATATTTTTACTGGCACACATCTGTGAAAGTGCGTAGGTGCTGATAAGTTTTATAGCTGATGTTATCAGTATTGTATGAGCTTGTCATGCCTTTGGAAAATCAAGGACCATATGATGCATACTATTTGATATACAGTTAAATATCAGCCAAATCAAATGATGTCTGTACAACAGGTACAATTATGGACTGTGTGAAGAAGATAAAACATTGGATGTTATTTAAAAGTTCTGCTGACTGGATGTTTTAGCAAATCTATAATCAAACTCAAAATGTAGCTTCTCAAGTGCTAACTAGGACTAGGAAATTTTGTCTCATATCAGTCCTGCTCTGCTCTGGACAGGTTACCAGTTAGATTCTGTACTGATTACAGCAAACTTCTGTTATGGATCTCCAAGAAAACAGGCAAACCGAATAAATTAAAAAGTATAATAAAAAGTTATCACCGGTCTCCTGACTGTACCTGGCTGCTTCCCTAAGAGGAAGCAGTCTATCTCTTTGCCTGAACAATCGTTAATGGCAGACTCAACAGCACGAATCAGATGATTAGCCGTCCAGCAATGGCGAGGGAGCGACACATAATGGTGTTCAGGGACATTCTTAAACACCTGAGCCCACAAGTGTTGCCAATAGTGTAATCAGCGCCAGCTCTGGTCGGCGCATTTGTGCCTGTGATCGCAATAGCAATCCCGGTGCGTCTGCCAAGCCAACGCTGCCATCTAGCATCAGCAGCACATCTCAAAATAACTTCTTGTAACTTATTAAGCTCTACTTGGCCTGGTCCCACAGTACCTGAGTGAACTCATAGAGTCTTACAATCCTGCTCTTCTAATTCGTTTGCAAGATGCAGAACATCTTTTAGTTCCTAGAATTAATAAAGTTACATCAGGGACTGTGGGACTGTGGTAGTCTAGCAGTTAAGGTACTGGACTCTGGACCAGAAGGTCCAGGGTTCAAACCCCACCTTTGCCAAAACTGCCACAGTTGGGTCACCCACAATTGCTTGGATCGTAAGATTGTATGAATTGTTAGTCGCTCTGGATAAGGGCGTCTGCTAAATGCTGTAAATGTAATGTAAATCAGGGGAGAAAGGCTTTCTCATATATGGCCCCCCAGCTATGAAATAAACTTTACATTTTTTTCGGGATTCAATTTTGGGAATTCCCAATATTTAAGTCTAGACTAAAAATTAACTTTTTTTTTTTACACAGGTTAGGCTTATACTTCAGACTCTGGGTTCATGATTGGAATCTGGGGCCATCTTTGGCCAAGTAGCCAGGAGAGTCGGGTGGGGCTGTCGGACTGCGCTGGACTCCAGTCCTCATTGGTTTTGAACTGTGCTTCCTTGCCTATACTAAGAGCAGATCTGGGAGTTCATAATCAAAATGATCTGGGATGTTGGCTTGTTGTCTTCTCACCTCTCATGTGCGATCACCTTTGAGAGTAGTTTGGTTTCTGAAGTCTCCTGTGGTCCCTTTTGGTTGTGTTACCTTCTGGTTCTTCCATTTAGCTATGAAATGAAGGATAATGTCCAAGCTGTTGTCTTTAAAGAAGAACTCCCATTCCAGGAGATGGTCTCAGGTCCTTCAGTAACAGGCTTCTACAAGTGTGGCGTGGAGCACATACAGACTGTCCAGATTATGCGGAGTGTGCCAATTGTGCAGAGAAATAAGAGTGTCCAAAGGTGGCATAGTGCCATATACGTGAATAAAGTCCAGATTAATGCAGTTCAGGAGCGTTACAGCCTCAGGGAAGAAGCCCTTCCTTAGTATCCTGTTATAGGATCGGAGTCTCGAGTAATGCCTACCAGACAGGAGGAGAGTGAAAATGTCCTGAATGGAGGGTAACTGTGTGCCGGTGATGTGCTTTACGGTCAGCTATGAATAGCTGCCATACCACACAGAGATGCAGTATGTGAGAATGCTTTTCATGGTCCAGCGGTAAAAATCTGTGAGCATTCCGGACCACAAGTGGGCTTTCTTGAGGTTCTGTAAAAAGCAGAGACCTTGTTGTGCCTTTCTGACCAGGACAGATGTTTAAGGGGCCAGGAGAGATCATCAGAGATGTGGATGCCTAGGAATTTGAAGCTAGAACACATCCTCAATGATCTCTTTGGTTTTCTGAGTGTTCTGCTCCATGTTGTTGTCCTCATACCACTCATCCAGGTGCTGTACCTTGTCCATGTAGGGCGTCTCATCGTTGTCTCTGATTAGACAGATCACTGTGACGTCATCCGCGAACTTAATAATAGAGTTTGAACCATAAATAGGAAAGCAATCATTAGTAAACGTAAAGAAGAGTAAAGAAGAGAACTCAGCATGCAACCTGGCAGGAATCCAGATGAGAAGGAGAGGTTGTTGACCTTGACCATCTGGGGTCTATTAGTTAAAATGTCCAGGATCCAATTACAGAGCAATGTGCTGATACCAAGCTGGTTGAGTTTGGAGATCAGCTTGGAGAGATTCACAGGGTTAAATGTTGAACTAACGTCAATGAACAGCATTCTCACATGGGAGTCCTTGCACTCCAATTGGGTCAGGGCAGCGTGGAGTACTTGGGGAATAGGAACAAAGAGAGATGGTCTGAGTCTCCCAAGTGGGTGAGGGGTGTGGCTTTGTAGGCATCAGCTACACTGGTGTAAACATGGTCCAAAGTTTTATGTCCATTGTGAGTCCAGGTCTCAAATTACAATGATTAGTCCTCAGAAAGAATAAAGTCTCCATCCGTGTACACAGTTTGTAGTTTGCTAATGGCATTTCACAAGTCTTTCATATCCACATGAGCATTCGCTAAACTACTCTAAACTGCAATAGCAAAAGGGTCTGCACTTTATAATTAGGTATTCCAGAGCAGCAGATCAGTGGGTGTTAGCTACAATAGAGTCATGGAACCATGCTTTGTTAACATAACAAGTGTAATCACCACCACCACGACTGTTACCCATAGCTACTGTTTATTTGTTTATTGATTTATTTAACGTCACTATCAGCATCAGTGGCCATTTCAGCAACACACACAAGGTTACATCTGTACACTGTATATACCTATTTTATAATGTATAATGATCCTTAAAACTAAATATTTTCTTGGTTTGTTCAGTGTTACTTGTAGATTATTTGTAGTTGTACAAGCATACTTTGTCTGGGGGACATAAGTATTATTAGAACCGGCCAAAAGCATTATAAAATCACTTTGGTATATTAAGGATGGACTCCCCGATGCTATTCAGTGCAACACTGATGATGCAGACATGGATGATGTCATCATGGACTCTCAGTGCTTGTTCGTCATAGTGGATATAACGTTTTGATGATTCTTAAGAGTTTGTGCCATTCTCATTCTCAATAATCAAGTGTATTTTAGATAATTAGTGCCTAATCAACATGAAAACTAGTTCAATTTCAGTTGTGGTTTAATTAGTAAATGAATAGACCTAGAGTGATCTTTTCATTATTACAAATGACTCATGTACTGAAACTTGGAAAAAGGCCTTTGTTTAAGCTTTCTGAACGTCAATGATAAGCCAGAATTCTAGAGAGAACTATAGTGGAGCAAGAGTGTCCTCTAGCATTCCTAGTATGCAGCATCCTGACAATGAATAGGGGTGCTACTCGAGGTCGTTAAAACTTTCATAATAAATGAATATTGATCAACTTGTCAGGATGGTCTTTTGAATTGTTTCTGAATTTAACAGGTGAAATTTCCACCACAACACCAGATTGCATTAAGACTAGTCATATATACACACTCAAGTCAATGCCAATTTAGCATAACCAATCAAGCTAACACGCATATTTTTGGACTGTTGGAGGAAACTGGAGTACCCGGAGTAAACCCACGTGGACACGGGGAGGACATGCAGACTTCATTTGTATTAAATTGCTTTTTAATATTCAGTAATGTGCAATAGTCTTAGGCCAGCATTAGATGTGTTAGATTGTTTTAGCAATAGTACAATGGCCATACATAACATATTGTTGACAATTGAATTCATCACTCCATAATCCACTTTTCCACTGATCTTAATTCCAATCTTTGTGAGCTTTAGCATACCCTATCCTTTTCACTCTGTTACCCTTCCAAAAAGACCATTCCTGGTCAATCTTCTTCAGACTGTAGAAGGGTCAACTTGGTATCCCGACAAAGCTGCCAGATGCTGCTATTACTCAAGTGTAAGATGAGGTCACAATAAATACTTACACTGTAGCCTGTATAAACTGTTTTTTATTTCTGAATTTTTCATTTTTTAATACTGCATGCAAGTTTCCTGTATTTTCTAATAATTGAGAAATAATAATATAGTCAATGGTATATCTAATCTAACGGTGGCCTTCTGCAAGACATTTGCACAGTAATGTACTGTATATTTTATTCATGTGGTCAAGCCACCTGACATGAAACTAAATGAATATGCTTTGGTTGAACATCCTGTTATTACTTTCTTAGTCAGAGGCTCATCAAACTTCATATATTTTACTGTGACACCTGTGAAAGATTGTGGAAGCTGTTAAATAGTATTTTATAGCTGATGTTATCAGTATTGCATGAGTTTTTACAGAGTTTTTACACATATGGTCCCTGCCTTTTGTAAACTAGGGACCATATGATGTGCGTGTTCAGGGTTTTATGTTCTTGGTTTGTACACGGACGATAAAAATGTCTGCTTTGAATGTAGTAATGTAATAACTCAATAGAATACTGGTTCAACTAATCATTTACAACGGAATCAGAAAAGTAGGGACGGAATGGAAAATGCAAAAAAAAACAAACCTTAAATTAAGTGATTTAAAACAGGTGGCTTGGAAGTGAAGCAGCTGGCCAATGTAACCCGTACGTCATCTCCTGTTTCTCCGGCTACCACCAAGAAAACATTTCCTTCCATATCACTAACGCTCCCCACACTCCTCATGATCTGGATTACCCGTGGTTAGCTCAATACACCCTCCATATCGATTGGTTGGCTGGGAAGATTGTTGGTTGGAATATCAATTTGCCATTCAGGTTGCCTGAGGTTTAACTGAACACCAGCAGGACGTAATATCAGTCCCTCTGGGCATACCCTGAGCCTATAGACATTACCCATGAATATTAAAACCTCCATGAGGTTCTTGGACCCAGTCCCTGCTGCCACACCACCCATATGACTGTGCCATCAACATACTACCAGTAACAGAGGCCCTACAAACTATCCCGTTCAGAAAGTAGGCTATGGAGTAATAGATCTTGGACACTTTGGCTGCAAGCATTATCTGTCTGACCTTGTCGCCACTAGGGACAGGCTTCTTTTTTGTTGAGCAGTAGGACAAGACCCTCCTACCCTGTATAGATTATAGAAAACTGAACCAGATCTCTGTGAAGAATAAGTACCCTTTACCCCTGATCAGCTCTGCATTTTAGCCTCTTCATGGTGCCACCGTCTTCTATAAGCTTGATTTTTGGAATGCCTACCACCTGGTCTGAATTATGGAGGGTGACAAATGGAAACAAAGTTTTACACCCCAATTCTGCATTCTGAGTACCTGGTCATGCCCTTTCATCTCACCAATGTCCTTGCGGATTCCAGGCCCAGGTGAATGCTTCATAAGCATGATCAAATTGAAGGTGATACTTCTGATACCAGGGTTGGGGACATCCTGTTCGGGTTCCGAGAAGAGACTTGTGTGCCTATGATTTAGACTGGCGCATCCCCACTGAGCGTAACTATGATGTGGTAAATTTCCTAGCAATTAAACTAGCCTTGGAAGAGTGGAGGCATTGGCTTGAGGAGAACAAAAAGCAGTTTGTGGTTTGGACTAACCTCAAGAAATTGGCCCCACCTATTTCACAGAGGCATTCAAAAATATTTAGTGTGACCACTGCTTCATTTTTATCCAGCATCTGGCAAGGCTGTCGTTTGCATCTGACTTTCATTTTGGAGCCCTGAAAACCATCAAAAATACTGTCTGGCTCAGATGGCCCGAGTGCAGAGCCCCACCTCTCAGGAGGGCAACAAACGCCTCCACAGAGCCTTGGCAATTTACTGATACCTTCCGTGGCAGTGACCCTCAATTCTGGGGGGGTTATGGGGGAGTGTAACATGGTTTATGGCTGGTCCCATTAAAATGTATGGGACCAGCAGCCCGAGCTTGTATCTTGGGGGTCCTACGGTCCAGGAGCTAACACCTGGTCCTATTGCTGGTCGCATCCTTCTGCTAGGAAAAAATAAAAGGGGTTCTAGGACACAATTGCAGTTAGCTCCAGATGGAAAAGGTGAACCAAAGAGGAAATAAATAAAAATAAAAGTAAATAAAAGAATAGTGAGAATAGTGGAATACTTGCCCTATGATATAAACTAACCCCTGGTAGTTATCTCAGGCCTCCAAGCCGTACTATTTCTGGCAGTCTATGAACCGCCAGCTACCTGCTTTTGCTAAAACAAATAAAAGAGCCGGAGATGCACGTACGAGAGACAGGTGAGGTCTCAAACAGTATGAGGATGCAACACCTGACAGGGCTAGAACATGCACTTCAATACTCTGGCCCAGAGGTGTATATATTTCACTGTGACACACCTGTGAAGGCATGTGAATGCATTTTATTGTATTTTGTAGCTGATGTTATCATTATTGCATGAGTTTTCACTGAGTCACGCCTTTAGTACACCAGGGACCGAATGATGTGTGTGTTCAGAGATTAAAGAGTTTTACATATTTGTTTTGTCCTCTGACATAAATATGAATACCAATGACATCAATACATCAATATATGACATCAATACCAATCACTTAGTAAGCTGTATGCGAGAGGTGCAATGACCAGCATTAGATCGGAGACATGGTGTGATTCCTGAGTTTTCCTTTAACCTCCCCAGAACCTGTGTCCCCATATGACAACGTTACATGTTCTATTTTATATATTAAGTCTTCTATTACACTTCATTCTGTTTAATGTAGACCTGTTGATGTCATTTGTAGCGTTTCACACAGTCCAGCAGGTTCTGGGATTGTTCCTACAAACGCAAAATCCTGATTCGTGTTTATATTTATCTTTTACTAATACTACCCAAATAACTAAGAGAAATTAAAATGCATACAAATTCAAGGTTTGGGTGATAATAGGTTGTATAAATCTCACAACAGGAAGCCTAAATGATTAAACGTTCAAGCTCTTAGTCATCACGTTGTTTATGGCTCTGACTGATTGTTATAAGAGCATTTATGTTTCATACTCACCATGTAACCTTACAGTCATTTGTTTCCAGTTCTGTATTTAGTGCTTGTACAGCTAGATTTAGATATTAAAGCCTTCTAAACTAAAACAAAAGAAAGTCTAATTAAAAATACTGATAGTACATCTCACTAGATTTGTAGAATATCAGACAGCTAAATTTATTTTAGAAATGAGGCAGAAAATCAAAAATTGTTAATAACTTAATTTTTGCCAGAAGAATCCTGGCTCGTTATTTGCAGTAAGACATATAATTGGTTTACTCCCTCCCCACCATCCTGCTCTGGTATAAGGGTGAGTTAAAGTTGTTGGGCACCACACACTTATCTATTCAAACAAACCTGAAACAAGACAGGTCACTGCTGAGCCATGAACAGCCGGATCACTGCTGCCTGTTTCTTCTTACTCGGTTGCCTCCTGATTTATGCAGTAATTTGGAAAAAGGTTCCTGAACAATGTTCTGGGTGAGTTCATTACTGCCATATACTGATTCAGCTCAGATTTGTGCCGCCTATTGAAGGGTTAGACGAAAATGTCGGTGATGATGTGAAAAACCAAAAAATGTTATGAGTTATTCGCTAGTGATGTTTTGTTTTGTTTTTTTTTAAATCAAAGTTTGGGAAACAGTGTTACAAAGTTGGCTATATGAAGGCAAGACTCCTTTGGATGAAAGACGAATTAGAAACACAACGAGAAAACACTACTCAATACCACGAGAATCTACCAACAAACGCGGGACAAACCAACAAATCGGCTGGGACAGGAGCACCGGAGCCTCTCGTAAGATCTCCTCCGTTAGGCGGCTCTACACATGCGACTGTTATGACGCCTCTGCTTAAGAAACAATTCAGCAAGCAGCCAGAGTGGGACTTTGAAGAGGATTACATGAGGAATGGAGAAGAAAAGCGTCCGGTGCGAATGCCTTCTTTTGGTGAGCGTCATATATCGTGTAGTTCATTTCCTCTGTGAGTGACACCATCAGTCTCTGTGTTAAGGTCTGTTCCAAGTCTCTCCAGCACTCCAAGGATAAAGAGTTTCAGGGGAATGCCACATGGGACATCCAGCTTTGGTTATACAACGGTCACCTCGATGTGAACACCTGGAATCGGCTGTCGCACTTCAACAACCCGTTTGGATTCATGGACTATAATTACACCGGTAAGCATTAAGTGCAAAACATCTTATCCACACTCCATCCTGCCTTTATTTTTTATGCAAATATCAGATCAGCAAACAAATGTAAATGTAAACACACATCTGTGAACTTTGCATGACTTCTCCTGTATGACTTCAGTTATTCTTTGGACATAGACATAAAACCAGCAGTTGATTTGATTCCTAAACCCAAGAGTACCAGGCTGTTACCCGTGCCCAAAGCCTCACCAGATGGCTGTATTCGATGTGCCGTAGTAGGCACTGGGGGCATCCTGAACAGCTCCAGAATGGGCAAAGAAATCGACTCCCATGATTATGTTTTCCGGTGAGAAATCTGTTATATTTTTCATTCGCCTTTCTGGAGCATTAGGTTTCAAAGTACCCTGATAATGATCACTTATTGCCCTGTTTGTTCCACACAGCGTAAATGGTGCCGTCATAAATGGCTTTGAGGACGATGTTGGAAATAAAACATCTGTGTATGTGCACACTTCATTTTCCTTAAGCCAGGGTATGGGTATCCTTCCTAAGTACGGCTTCAAAGGCATTCCAAATGATGAGGTTGGTACCTTACAAGGGACTTGATATGATTTGTTGTATGACCGAAAAAAGGAAGTCTGTATGCTAATAGATCAAAAATTCCACATCTTCATGTCCAGTGTCTGACTTGCTTCTGTAGTTTTGTACTGGAACTAGGAGACTAATGCAGGTAACTAGAAATAGAGCTTTTTAGAATAACCAACCTTTGTGAGAGAATGACTAGTGTAATTGTGACCACCAATTTCAGAAGAAAAAATTTATTCTGAAATTGACTTCTGACTGGGCTTGTTCTCAGTAAACATTGTGAAAACATTATATTTGGCAAACCAATCCTATTAATACAAGTGTGTTTCTCCAAAGTGGGGTTATTATTACATACGATATGATTCATAGATCTGTGTATGCAGTTAATGCCAAATAACAGACAATCTAACACATTTCCATTTAAACCCAAAGGGAATCAAATATGTCCTGATTCCTGAAGGTCTTAGAGACTATGATTGGATTCGGGGCCTGATTTCGAAAACGAGGTTAACGAGTGGATCCTACCGAGGTTACAGGTAAGACGTAAAATACAAAATGAGGGTGGAACCTAATATAAACAGCACGTTATATCACACCTTATTTGTCCAACCTGGACCAAGAGAGACAGTGGAAAAAGTTAAAGTTCACAGGGATAGACAGGTTACAGGGTAGTTCCTGAATACCCCAAATAACTCTCAATTCCCGGACTGAAATTCATATTCTGGAGTTTGCATGTTCTCTCCGTGTCCATGTGGGTTTCCTCCAGGAACTCTGATTTCCTCCCACATTCTAAAAACAAGCGTTAGGTCAATTGGTTTCTATAAAGTGTGCATGTATGTGTGGGCATGTACCCTGTGATAGATTGGTGCCCTGTCTAGGATCGGTTCCTGCCCTGTGCTACTTAATCCTGAATCGAATTAAAAAACATCCATTCCTGCATTTCAGACCGGCAACACATTGAAAATAATGTTGGGACTGGAGAAATTTATGGCCAGTAATGAATAAAAAAACTAGATAATGATGTGATTTCAAACAGGTGATTATAATCATGATATGGTACAAAAGCAGTATTCACGAAAGCCTGAGTTTTTGTGGCAACAAATGTGTGAGAAAATGATTGAAATGTTTAAAAATGTTCCTGAAAGACAGATTGGAAGGGATTTACATATTTCTCCCTCTACAGTGCATAATATCTTTAAACAATTCAATGAATCTGGAGGGATTTCAGTGTAGAGGGTAAGGGCACAAGCCTAAACTGAAGAGGGGTGATCTCCGCTCCCTCAGGCGGCACTGCATCAAGAACCGTCATTCATCAATAGCTGATAGAACCACATGGACAAGGGATTCCTTTATCAAACCTTTATCAAGCTCTACAATACAGAGTTACATTCGCAGATACCACTTAAAACGTTACTGTGCTAAAAAGAAGCCTTGTGTTATAACCATGTCCGGAAGCGGCGTCAGCTTATCTGGGCTCGGAGGCATCTGGGATGGACCATCACACAGTGGAAATCATCACTCATCACTCATATCATATAAGTCAAAGTAAAGATAAGAAACACTGCAGTTTCCATACTGTCTGAACATTTTTCTGATTTGGAGTTGTAAAACATTTCTGAGTTATGTTTGTTTATGGTTTGTTTTTTTTACCTGTTTCCTCTTTAGACCGCACTCAAACTTCAAGCAGAACATCACCGAGGAGAACTTCTACGTTCTTCATCCTGACTTTCTCAGATATGTTCGGAACAGGTTTGGAGAGTTGATTTTGAATCCATGTCGTTTTGGTGACTCCAGCAGCAGCAAGCTCTTATACTTCATCCCTTTTCTTCTTCTCACAAAACATCTCTAATCTTATTCCAGATTCCTGAAATCAAAGTCTCTGAAGGCACCCTACTGGCACATCTACAGACCCACTAACGGAGCTTTTGCACTCTTCCTGGCTCTACACACCTGTGATATTGTGAGCAAATACACACATGATAGAAATCCTGCAATAGTCTCAATCTTGCGCTATAAAGCTTAC
>JAJAGP010004520.1:0-48405 GCA_025084515.1 Ancistrus triradiatus | reverse complement strand
AAAAAAAAAGATGTTTCCGTCTAACGTTTTGGTGTTTTCCTGCATGGCTTTTAATTGGTGCATGACTCAGATGTTGGTATTAAGAAAAATGTATCCAGATGGAAATTCTGATCGACATTATATCTAGCGTTATATAATTCTCGTCCAAAAAGGCTCGGCAGCGAGCGTCGTCGCTCTAAAGGATGCTAGCGTTTAATCATCTCCCTTATTGATTGCATCCACATGTGATTCAGTGGCCTCGTGCTCCAAGTGACTGTCGAAAATAAAATACTGTTCGAGCCTCGCTTGGACCCGCGAGCGTCCAATAATCAGTCCAATAACAATATCACATCCACGATGCACAGGACTGGATCCAAACCGTCTCGGGGAAATTATAGAGAGAAGCAAAGAGCGCAGAGCGTGGTGTTGAGTTTGATGGAGGAGAAAAGGCTCGAACTGACTGGAGATAATAAACTAGAAACGCGGGTTTCATGCGGCTCCAGCTCCGGGCCCGGTTCCACCATGTGATCGGCGGCCAAGTGCAGGGTTTCGGCGAGCATGCAGAACGCTCCTAATGATCTGTTATTGCTCTCTGATTGTGGAATTACATGGCAGTAATTAGTCTGCGTAAGGAATGTGAGCTCGGCCGGTTCAGATTCCATCACGCCTGTCAGGCCCGGGTGAAATCTGCAGCCTTTGGCACGGGGCGGCCATGATTCACGTTATTTTTAGGAATGCTAGCAGCGGGTTTTCTCTTTGTGGTTCCACGGCATGTTTGGGAGAATTAAGGCTGCATTACAGAACTCGGATCTGAAATCACGTTCGCTCATTTGGTATAATCGCTTTAACAGAATAATATTTACTAACTACATTAGCTTATCTTAAAAATCTAAACTTTAGGCCCTTCTGAAGTTTTCTTCAGGTTTCAGCTTCTGTCTATACATTTTAGACACTTTTATTTAATCCTTCATTCATTCACTTTCTTATCCGCCTAATCCTGGAAAGGGTCGCGGGACAGCCGGGGCCTAGCCGGCGGCACAGGGCGCAAGGCAGGAACAACCCCAGACAGGGCACCAACCTGTCGGAGGGCATAAACTCACACACTCATACACACACTAGGGCCACTTTAGCGGAAGAAGTTAACCTCAAGTATGTTTTTGGACTGTAGGAGGAAACCGGAGCACCTGTGCTAAACCCACACGGAGACAGGGAGAACATGCAAACTCCCCACAGAAATGACCCAGAATGCTCCATCTTATACCAAACATGCGAAGTAAAAAGTACTGCGTCTCTGCAAGGCAGCCGCCAGGGTTAAATGCTCCTGTCTCTTACAGCTGCTGCAGGACCTGCTCACATCATAAATACAACAAGACATACAGCACTGTGCAAAAGTCTTAGGCCACCATTACATTAGCTAAAGCATTGTTTTATCGATCTTGGAATGACCATATATAATGATTTCTCAGGCTCTTTATTAGAATACAACCAGAAAATAAAGAAAATTTGTACGCAGTATTAAAAAACTGAAAGCAATCAGATAAAACAGCTTCTATAGGCTACAGTGGTAAATATTTAGTGTTTCCTCCCCTTAGCACTTGAGCAACAGCAGCATCTGGCAGCTCCGGGATGCCAAGTCGAGCCTTCTGCAGTCTGAAGAAGCTTGATCAGGAATGCCTTTGGGAAGGGTAGCAGTCCAGAAACTATTTTTCAGAAGAGGAACAGGGTGAAAAGGCTAAGATATGCTGAAGCTCACAAAGACCGGAATGAAGAGGATTATAACAAAAAGGATTATGGTGTGACCAATCCAATTATCCCATAACGTGCAGTGTTACAGGACTTATAGCAGGCACCAAGCGATGCATACCTGTGTATGAATGGCACGTCTGTTATGTGCAAGCCACAAGCTATGCAGAACAAAAACAAAACAAAAGCTTTCAATGAGAGAGGAAATAAATCTCCTGCCCCTGGTGGTAGACATTGGGATAGCATTTATTCAGCTCTCCTTATTGTTTGTTTACTGATTTGTGAGTTTGTTTGTGTGTATGTTGGGTGGTTTGCTACCTCAGCACTTTTTGGGGTGATTTGTAGTTTGTGCTCTATTTACTAAATAAGCAAAACAGAAAAAAATGAACAAATAAAGAGAATGGCCCAGAAGCACACTCTCTAACTCACCCCCTTCACTCAGTAACTGCCGTTCGGTTGCTGTGCTGAGAATAAACTAGCGCCTCGGTCGGCCGGTGACAGGTAGCACAGCATCACAGCATTAGCAGATTTATGGGCTACCGACGTTACATTTATTGATACTGCAAAATGGTCCGTAAAGAAGCTTAATGGGAGGAATGAGGAATGAGAGCAAAGCGATTGTTTTTGGCAATTCGACCAATTTCGGACGTAGCAGACCCTTTCTCACACGCTCCCGCCCTTATCGCTGCTCTAATGTCGATTGGACTTTCCAAATAAAACACCGGGTAACGTTTTTGACTGATGTGGCTTGAACCTCCAGTTCAGCGAACAGCTGTGTGCACGTCGCCCGGATGAGATGCTGTAAGATAAGATTTGTGAGATGCGATTGCAACACGAATGGAAACTATTTTCTGCTACGCATTAAGAGTTTCTGAAACTGAGGGCTGAACCCTAAACCACCTGAACCCGCTGGCGGTTGTAGGGTCACACATTTATAGTGGGAGGGTCAGGCTGTACGGGGCCAGTGGGTATGACAGAGGGACCAGTTTCTTTCATTTAGGTCTTTGCAAAAACTATTCGCAAAAGTGAGGTAACTTCCTCCTGATTTGGGAGGGGGGTGTCATAGCGGGGGTAAGCTTGGTGTCATGGGCACTGGCCCCCTCTGGCACCCCAGAACCACTAGTGGCAGAATCAGGACGACTTTAGCTTCATTTTTTCTTCAGTGCCAACCTACAGTCACTTTGTGTACTGGACTAAAAAACTATTTCATTCTATAGTTTTATATTCTCTATTTTTTATACACTTCATAATATTACATAATGGATGTTTATTAACAAAAGAAATGAAAAACCATGAAATATCTCGGGTTCATACCGTCTGCAATGAAATAAAAGTCAAAGAAATGTCAAAAACATTGCATATTTTTAAAACTTGCATTTTCCATACCGTCCCAACCTTTCCTGATTTGGAGTTGTATTATAAATACGTGACCTGACAAGGGTCGCTGTGCCAGTGCTGGAGTATGATCCTCCGTTCTCGTTCTCACCAGAGTAAACAAATGAAGGAAATTTGTTATTAAAATTCAGTTTGTCCACTCAGACTCAAGCAGAGAATGTGGACTGGTAATAAAAAAGAGTGTTTATTATGAAGCAAAGCTCTGTTGAGATTGATGTGTCATACTCAGAGCTGCTCTACACGGTGACAAGTCAGAAATTAAAACATCAGAGCTGTCAGCGAAGTATTAGGCAGGAGACCTTACGATACACCATCGAATGCAGTGAGAATAAATAATGCAGAGGTGAACTCGAATGAATCAGTTTTCTGTTCTTGGCTGACAGGAGGGGCTCCCGCTGTGGTCTTCTGCTGCTGTAGCCCAACAGCTTCAAGGTCCGGTGTGTTGTTTGTCCAGAGATGCTCTTCTGCATACCTCAGTTGTAACGAGAGATTATTTGAGTTACTGTTTCCTTTCTGATCCTCTGGCATCAACAGGGCATTGTCACCCAGAGAACCGCCCTCACTGGACATGTTCTCTTAATCGGACTATTCTCGGTTGAACCCTTGAGATGGTGCTGTGTGTGAAAATCCCAGTAGATCAGCAGTTTCTGAAATACTCAGACCAACAACCGTGCCACGTTCAAAGTCACTTAAATCACCTTTCTTCCCGGTTCAGCAGCTCGCTTGATCATGTCTACATACTTAAATGCATCTAGTTGCTGCTTGGCTGATTAGATATTTGCGTTAACTACCATTGAAGAGTGAGTGTATATCTGCACTATTTTATTCTTTAACAGCGTTTAAAATCTTGTTGACGCACTTGTCATCTGCTTTCCTTCTTATATGCTCTTCCTAAAACAGTTCACTGAGTCTTCCAATATCCTGACCTGATTCTGTAGCTTTTGGATTTCCAGCTGAAGAAAAGCGTTGACTATCCGATAAAAAACTGATGAAAGTTACACTGCGTCCCTCAAGGCTGTATCCTGTACCCTCTGTTTATTTTCTATACACAGAGTTATATAACGAGCTCTGTCTCTCAGAGACTCTTAAATGTCATTAACTTTGCTGACTGTACAGCACCTGTCAGCCCGCTCGAGCGTGAAGAGAAGGATCACGCACTTCTGTTCTACTTCTAGTTCTTCTCAAATATTTGTTTGGAAATAAATACATTTTAGGAATGAAACTACACTCTGCGAGACCACCGATAAAGGACATCCCATAGACTCACCAACTACAAAAGTTCAAATATTTGTACTCTATGCATGGAGGCAAGATTTCAAAAACTAACAGTAAGCAAAAGAAAGAATGTAATATAACGTTACACGGCGCCCCCTCTCAATCTGCAGAAAGAGCCATCATTTTAATCTGTAGTCCATTTTTTCATACGTTCCTCTATGAATATTACATACAGGGCTACAGAAAAGCATTACGCCAAGCACCGCTGCTCCTGAGCATGCAGAAATATCCACGAGCACAAATTAGATTTGTATTCATTAAACTGATCTGTGTTTTACCATAAAATATTATTTATCTTCGACTCTGACCACAAGATAATAAATCACATTGCCTTGTAACTGATTTACAATGGATTAAAGGACCAAGCATACTTTAGATTCTGCTAAATCTTCTTACGTCTTGTGCAAAAGTTTGGGCACCTTGGTCAGATCATATAGGTGATATTGAAGTCTGCTCACTGCTGATGGGTTTTATTCCATAGCATACAGCATAAACCCAATATATTTATTGTTTCCATTTGTTAATAAACTTCTATTTGGGCATTTCAGACCTGCAGTGCATTCCAAAAAAAGTTGGCATTATAAAGCATCCATCCCAGATGCCTCCGAGCCCAGAGAAGCCCCTTCTGGACATGGTTATAACATGAGGCTTCTTTTTAGCACAGTAACGTTTTAAGTGGCATTTGTGAATGTAACTCTGTATTGTAGAGCTTGATAAAGGTTTGATAAAGGAATCCCTTGTCCATGTGGTTCTATCAGCTATTGATGAATCCCTCTTCAGTTTAGGCTTGTGCCCTTACCCTTTATGTACTGAAATTTCTTCATTTGGGTTCAAATGAACCTGAAAGCAAACAAGCTGCAACTGACCATAGTTCTTTCATGGTGTGTTTACACTCGGCAGGTTTGGTTCATTAAAATGACGCTACAAGAAGTGACCCTGAGAAACACATCATTTAACATAACAATAATATATATAACTCTAATATAACAACTATCAAACTAATGTAATGTAAGTGTGGTTCTGTTACAGAACTGGACGTAATGCTTTCATGACAAAGGACAGAACACTCGAGCGTATCTGCTTCTTCTGGTTATAGGAGCTAAGTTACCCGTTACTCATCAGTACAGGCGTCCTAATCGCCTCCTCTTTGCAGCATGTGTTCTTTCATGTGCAGAACAGAGGAATTAAATTGTAGGAGGTCTTTGTGAGTAAAAATACCAGCACATATTTAGAAATCCCACGAGCACGTTTAACCCAGCACACAGCATTGTTGGGGAAGTTATAAAAGTTTGGCAAGTTGGGTTGCAAAACATCATAAAAGCCTTCCAATCAGTATGTGATCTTATTCATATGACTTATGCTCAGGTGTGAATTCTTGCCAGTTCTACTACCACAACCTTCATCACTTCATATCGTTCTCCTCCCCTCGGCTTCGTGCATCCTCGAAAAAATCAAATTTGAGGCTCTTGACGGTGTGCATTTCCAGCATTTCTGACTTTTTTCTTAAACGTTTGAATAATTGTTCTCTGCATTATTTTTTGTGTCTCTTCTTGGCATTATTCGACAAAGAGCTAACTGACTTAAGGTTTATTTTTTATAAAGTCACTTACAAATATTGGTCATAGTGGGTTGCTGGATTTTTGGGGCTTGTTTTTAAATTGTAGTTGCTTATTTGTTCTTGCTCCCTGATCCTATCTCTCTCTCCAATATTTTCTACAAGTCAGTTTTGTTCAACCTAATCCTTCAGTCTAATATTAAAAGTTTTAAAAACTGTAAAACCATTATTATTATTATTAGTAGTAGTAGTAGTAGTAGTATTATTATTATTAAAATTATTTTTACTGTTATTATTATTTTTATTATTATTGTTATTATTATTTTTATTATTATTATTATTATTATTACTATTATTGTTCTTACTATTTTTTTATTATTGTTATTATTATTATTATTATTATTATTATTATTATTATTATTATTTCTGTTATTGTTATTACTGTTATTATTATTATTATTGTTATTATTATCATTATTACTGTTATTACTGTTATTATTATTACTATTATTGTTCTTACTATTTTTTTATTATTGTTATTATTATTATTATTATTATTATTATTATTATTATTATTATTATTTCTGTTATTGTTATTACTGTTATTATTATCATTATTACTGTTATTACTGTTATTATTAGTATTATTATTATTAAAATTATGTTTACTGTTATTATTATTTTATTATTATTGTTATTATTATTATTACTGTTATTGTTATTACTATTATTTTTATTATTGTTATTATTATTATTATTATTATTATTATTATTATTATTATTATTATTATTTCTGTTATTGTTCTTACTGTTATTATTATTATTATTATTATTATTGTTATTATTATTATTATTTTATTTTATTTTATTTTTCATTTGAACTGGTGAAGTGGTCACCCTCACATTGTAGTAGGTGGTCTTTTTGGAGATTTTTTTGTTTAGCCAATTTGCATCCTTTGTGCTTATTTTCAGAACAACTCAGCAACTGATAATGAGATGATGTCAGGAGATGTCAGCTCTCCCCTCTTTCCGGTACTGCCATTCATCCCTGCTTATGTTTACATATTTTGGTTTAGTGTTAAGAATGCCAGTGTTATTATTAAGTGAACCAGGACCAAAATTTTCTGCTTTGGTCCGGACCAAGTAAACCGAACTACAAGTATGAATGCACCTTCTCGGTTCTCTTCCTTGTCCTCTTTAGCACTTGCTGCTCACACCACACCTCCTTTAGAGTTCAGCTGTGTAGTTTTAATATGAATTATAGGTAGAGCATTCAGATTTTGATGTTGCTGGTGAGACTTGCTGGTGCTGGTTGGGTGGTGCACTTACGGAACAGTGCGATGGACTGGTGTCCTGTGCAGGGTGTTCCACGTTAGGATGGAGTTCCAGGTTTGGCTCCAGACCCTCCTTGCAGACCCTGACCTTGATAAATGGAGTAAATCAGTAGGCTTTGCTTTGCTTGCTTGTGCTTTTATGAATCAGACTAGAAGAGAAAATGAAATTGGTGTAAAATGCCAAAGTAATGTAGGGGCCTAGTGGTTAAAGTACTTGACTGTGGATTAGAAGGACCACGGTCCAATCCCACCTCTGCCACGCTGCCACCGTTAGTCCCTTAAGCAAGGCAAGACTGTATTGGTTATAAGTCGCTCTGGATAATTTTAAATGACAGGAGGAGGAATGAAAGTCATTGTGGTATTTTGCAAACAAAAGCAATACATGAAGAAGGAAGACTTTATGAAGACGCTTCATAAGAAATCTAGAATAGATTGAGTATAGCTTTACTGTAGAAAGAACAATATTTGGCCGTGTAACCACAAACTAATTATTTACATACAGGATCAAATCGACTATTTAAAAACACACAGTCATTTCTATGCAGTTGAGCCGAGCTGTGGTAGTAAATTGCTGGGAAATTGGCACAAAGGAAATGGTTTTGGGAGGAGTAACTCACTTTTATTACTTTTAAGTAGAGCTGAGAGGTTTAATACCAAGAACAAAGAAGCGTGCATGTGGGATAAACAATGGTGATCAGTCGCATGTGCAACTCATTTAGACCTAAGACACACAAGTGGTGAGTCCGCCCGATCTGCTCTCTCCACTCATGTAAGCAGCAGCCGCGATGAGAGCCGGAGAGTCGTATCGAGTGCAGGACGATTGCTAACACCTGTGTACCGCAGGCCTCGGGCTTCTTAGCCGCGAAGCAAAGCGCGAAGCGGACCTGTTTTTGCTTTAACAATCCACTAATCAAGCGGACACAAACGAACCGTAGTCAGACCGCCTCGGGAGCTGGTGCGGGCTCGGTTCATACGTCGGTCCGTTTACATTTACGCTTAGTCGTTTGGCAGGCGCTCTTATCCGGACTGACTTACAAAACAAGCAAACAGTTCAGGTGCCGTGATGCAGGTACTGAACGAGCTACAAGGATTCATTAGCAGACCAGAAACCAATGATACTCAGAGACCGGCAAACAAGTTCTTACTTTGACACTAAGGACAAAAATAACAACAAATACTAAGAGCTGGGATGAGGTACAACAACATCGTAGAGATCTACAGTCAGTCTTCTAGGAGATGCCCTTCTCCAGAACTGGGACAATCTTACATTTCAAGCAATTGTGGATTAAGGGCCTTGCTTAAGGGTGGGATTTGAACCCTGGACCTTCTGGTCCATAGTCCAGAGCCTTAATCACTAAAACACAGCAGAGGAAAGACAAAGCATTTTTCAAGATATGCTCTGAAAAGGTGAGTCTTTAAACTTCTGCAGAAGGAAGTGAGACACTGGGCCGTTCTGACTGGAGTGAGAAGCTCATTCCACCAGTAAGGGTCCAGGTACCAGATTCATAAATGTGTCTTAAGAAAGAAAATCTTCCTAAATGTGTTTTTAAAGAACTTCATTCTTAAGAAAAAAATGTTATTATTTGAATAACCTCTTAAAAATGATCTTATATTTTGTCATAACTCTTTTCTTAAGAACAGTTCTAAGAATGAGTGGTATTCCTGAAAACATTACTTACATGTAAAAGTTTTCTTCATCTTACGATAGCCTCACACTTGTCTTAGGCTGTAAGTGATGACAAGATAAGCGTCTTTCACTTGTAATAAAAACACATCACACTGACAGCATCTGAAAGTGTTAGCGCAAATAATTTAAAGCTGACTTCATATTGTTTAGGACAACAAAAGTTACCTTTGCAATGTGAGCTTTAATTATTTAATAAAGTTCATTATCTTATGCTCATCTAAAGCTTAAATTACAGTTACAGGGCCACACTGGACAGCATGCTTCAGTAAAACAGCATGGAGGAGGTGTGCAAATGGACGAACATCATTACTGCCACCAAACGGGGTGAAAACAGACCGGTGGAGGTGAACCTGGATAAAGCTAATGAGGTGTATCTGTTCTCGAACAGATTAGACTCCCGGGTGCCTCCCTCAGCACCTCTACACACAGTAAATGGTTCACCTGTGAGTTTCTCTGCTAGTGTAACGTCCTTCCTCCACTTCTCCTTTCTATAACCCACAGGGACACAAAAACACTCGAACCATCTCACCCCCGTGGTGTGTAGTCTTTCCCTCTCTGACATTACAAGGAAAGAACTTCAGGTGAGCATTTAGGGGGGTTAGGGCGACCAGACATCCTGCTTTTCACAGGACAATCCCATATTCCAGTCCATATACAGGTGTCGGGACTTATTTTTAAAATATGTACATATGTCCCACAGGTCAAAGAAAATGACAAGTTTATAATGAAGATGAGCAGAGAATCTCCACCCAAAACGCCCGGGGTTGATCAAAAGGAACATAGACGATATCAGTGTCCATCCGGCCAACATGGGAAAGAATATGGGTGTGATTTTGAACTACAACCTCCAGGAGAATCAGAAGAATTACATCCTTTTCTGACCAGAGAAGCTGCTCGGGGGGCAGATTTACGAAAGAGTTCTTAAGAAAAAACTTGTAAAAGTTCTTAAGACAAACACTAAGAAGTTCATAAGAACATTCTCTAAAAAAATCTTAATTGTTTGCTTAAAATTATCTTAAGAAAACCTTCATTGTTTGTTTATGTAGGCTACGTTGCAGCTTACGATATATGGTCTGAGACACATTTTGACTTTGTGTTTACTGTTATTTCCGTTATTTTCTGAGAGGAAAAACATCAAACCAAGCGTTCAAAAATTTAAATAGAGGTGATGGTGGAAGAAATAGGGGACAGGAAAAAATCCGTCTAGGACTATACAATAATTGTAGGGTGATGGCGAAAAGCAAAAGATAAGGATGATAAATGAACTGTTTATAGTTTGGTAAATCCGATGCTTACCTTGACTCTTACAGCCTAACACAAGTAAGGATCGTAAGGTCAAGAAAACATTTAAGAACAGATTCAAGAATACCACTTGTTCTTAGAACCGTTCTAGAGAAAAGATTTAAGGAAAAAATAACATCATTCCTAATAAGTCATTCAAAGAATGCACATTTCCATAACATTTTTCTTAAGAAGAAGTTAAGAAAAAACACACATTGAGAAGATTCTGTCTTTGGACACTTTTTGTGAATGTGTGAGTTGGTGTACAAAAATGAGCTCTGAGCCAAAGATTGTGAACAACACTGAGCAGAAAGACGTTTCCTGGAATGCCAGGCCAAGTCTGAATTTGTTTGCAACAGGAAACTGGCAGAATCTCGGTAAAGGAGTTACACAAGAACATAAAAAAAACCCCACATTCTTTCTTAAGGCACTTTTGTGAATCCGGTCCCTGACCCTCATACAGGCTCTTGTCATTTCCAGCTTTGATTACTGCAGTGTTCTTATGGTCCGATGAGAGCAGGATTGAAATCCAAGCATATAGAGCGCATCACCTGAAATAAACCTTACCTACTGTGAAGCATGGTGGTGGCAGCTAGTGTTGTACTACTTGAGACCGGTCCCAAGACCTTAAACAACTGGTCTTAGTCTCATGTCGGTCTCGACCTCATTTGGACTGATTTGGAAATTGTTGTTGAGTCCAATGCGTCTGTCTGAGGTAACGCTCATTTTAATTTACAAACTGTTCCTCTTCAGTGCGCCCGGGCAACAGATCAGGATCGGAGGGAAAATGGATGCTGCCAAGTACACCTGAATACTTGTGTAAATCTGGAGGCTCTGCTAGGTATCTGAAGATGAGCAGATGGATTATCCTCCAACAGGACAACGAGCATAAAAACACCACCACAAAAAACACCGCAGTGCCTTAAGAATATAGGAAGATGAATATCTTTAAGTGGTCAAGTCAGAGCCCTGACCTAAATCCGATAAAAATCTGTGGATGGATTTGAAAGCGCTGCCTCTCACCACGGAATCTGACTGAACTTGTACAATTCTGAATGGCAGATGCTCCATAATCTAGATGTGAAGCTGAACAGAGGGAGCAAAAGGTGGCTCTGCAAAGTTTTCCCTTTTCTAGGTTTTCATTTGTAATAAATGCTCAGTTATGTTTGCTTTATTTCTCGTTACTTCCTGATTTGAACTAGTTTGGCTTTCAGACTGTAAGGCAACACTTGTGGCTATCTCAAAACGGGTATGATGATTTATTAATTCACATTATCAGCCTGATAGCAGTTAGTGTGGCTCACGAATCGAAATAGTGTTTACAAACTTCTGTGCATACAGTGATTCAAAATGCTCTCATAATGCTTAAGAACAGATGAAATATCGCACGCTGTTTGTACAAATGGTAGCCTAGCATTATGGTCAGCGCTTGCTGCTCTGCTCGTATCATGGATTATTCATGCTGTGTTCTGCTTTAATGGTCGGTTAGCTCTGAAAGGTTACGGGTGTTCCCCTTGTAGGTTATTGCGCTAATAGATCTTTTATAAATACCACAGTGTATGTACAGGTTGTGTTAAATTCCACTCACGCCATTACTCAACACTCGGCTTTATGAACGTGTCAGGGGGAAGAGGCCGGAATTAAAAGTTGAATTTATGATTAGTGTATAAACGTTGCTTAGATCTTCACAGCAGAGGGTTGGTGAGAGAATCCTCACTTTATCAACGGATCTTGTTTCTTTCATTCCCTAATATGGCCATCCGAACCAAAGAAAGCCTTATCGGCAGCCCATAAAGCTGATATCGATCTGTTAGCTAGTCCGTTCCATGCTTTTATACTGCAAAATCATCCTTTAAAAGTGCATTTTAATTTATGCATTCATATTAGCTGAAATATGACATATTCAGGTGCGCCCTTGGGGTAATTTTGGTCGGCCGGCCAATCCTGGGAAGGTTCACCGCTGTTCCATGTCTTGGCCATTTGTGGATAATGGCTCTCACTGGGGTTCGCTGGAGTCCCAAAGCTTTAGAAGTGGCTTTATAACCCTTTCCAGACTGATATAGCTCAATGACTTTCTTTCTCAATTGTTCCTGAATTTATTTGGATCTCGGCATGATGTGTAGCTTTTAAGGATCTTTTGGTGTCCTTCACTTTGTCAGGCAGGTCCTATGTAAGTGATGTCCTGATTGAGAACAGGTGTGGCAATAATCAGGCCTGGGTGTGGCTAGAGACGGTGACCTCAGGTGTGATAAACCATAGTTATGTTTTAACAAGGGCAATCACTTTTTCACACAAAGCCATGTAGGTTTTTTTTCTCCCTTAATAATAAACACCTTAACTTAAAAACTGCATTTTGTGTTTGCTTGTGTCGTCTTTGACTGATATTTAAATTGGTTTGATGTTCCGAAGCACTTAAGTGTGACAAACATGCAAACAAAAACGACATCAGGAAGGGGGCAAAACAACTTTTTCACACACCACTGTATTATTTTAATGTTATATTTTACAAAGTCTTACACAATTGGGGGTCTACAATGGAAAATATAAATAACAATATTATTTAAAATTTAATTTATATCATGTATTAGGAATGGATAATCAATGGAAAGTGTAATTACACACTAATTACATTTTTTCCATTTTCTCTCTTTTTGTTCTTGTATGATGAAAAAAATCGTAAGCACGTCTTGGCCTCTTGACTTCTTAGGCTCGGCTGCTAAAAATCTCCGGCCTCAGCTCAGCTCTAGCCGGTCTACAAAAGCACTAGCTTGGAACTGCACAGTGCAAAAAAAAACTTAGTATTTTTTGTGTTTCACTTTCCCACATATTATTTTTGTGTTTCACTCCCACATCTGATGTTTTGCTCTTTATCCGTTGGCGCTGTGCCTGTTCTTAAAAAAAGCTTCTTCCATCGTCAGTGGAAAAGTGTTCACTCTGGATCATGACGTATGTAGCGGTGTTGAAAGCGTGTTAGATGATGCATGAGCTGCACTGCGCTCGTCCAAACAGAGCATTGCTTAAAATCCGAAGTAGTGAAAGAGCTTCTGGTGCTTTCATTCCTCACTTACTGTCACACTGGCATGGCGTGGCGTGTAGGGCCGGATGAGACGGGAGTGATAAATGAAAGCGAGGACAAATGCACACATTCTGGAGAGCGGCGACATAATGAAGGTCTTTTTTTGCCCGGGAATGCCCCATGTGTGCCGCTGGTATCTGCTCTGAGCTCGGAGCAGCTGGACAGATCTGACCACGCTATCAGGTTGCATTACCACTTCCAGGCCATTACAGTGCACCTCTTTATGTTCCTCCTTAAAAGCACTCGTGTTGATATACTCAAGGGAGGACTGAGGCCCCATAAAACACCCCGCGAGACGCGATGAGGGGCTGTCTGTTAAAATATTAATAAGGAGTTAATTGCTCATTAATGGACTCGTGCTTCTGTTAGCACAAGCGTTTGCTTTTACACACAAGCAGGAAATAATAGCGAGAATCGCCAGAAGAAGACGCGAGGACTGCCAGTCAATTAAAGTGTCGTTTTGCTTTGAATCCTGGATGCACTCAAATGTTATTGACCCTCTTAAAGACTTGCTTCATCAGTCAGGAATAATTAAAGTCATTACGCTTTTTAGATTTTATTGCTTTGATGGTGAAGCCGTACATGTAACTTGAAAATCTTTGAAAACATTACCAAGGCGTGGCCAAATGCTTTCATAAGATCAGGAAAGCAACCAGAAATTTCACTGCCCCAAACCAAATTTCTGCTGGAATGGACAAGATCATTTTTTGCATGACAGAACTAACTTTGGACGTCTTGCCAGACCATTCTCTGTAAACCCTAGAGATGTGTGAATATCCCAGCAGATCAGCAGTTTCTGAAATTCTCAGACCAACAACCATGCCACGTCACTCCAATCACCTTTCTTCTCCATTCTGATGCTCGGCTTGATTCAGCAGCTCGTCTTGATCTGACAGAAGATCCAGAGCCTTGGCGCTCCTCGGGTCAGATGGGCTCGGTCTGTGGTCATGTGACAGACCAGAAGTACCGCAGTGACGATTTGACCCTTTTTCGTTTATCATTTTTAAACAGACCGGCGTTAAGAAGCTGTAACATTTTGCTTTGCAAATTCAAACAAACACAACAGGCACTGTTCCTTGAGTTATGGCTAAAGACAAAGTTTGGAGGCATAAAATAATAACACGGGTACATTCAGCTCCCACATTATTGGGTAAACAGGTTACGAAAGTGTGGTTACTGGCTCGCTCACAGACAATATGAGAGGAATCCAACATTTAAATCAAATTATTTTGCTCAGTTTCAGCTCCTATGTGTTTTTCATCTGTTTATCCTGGTGAGAGTCGCCGTGGTAACAGGCTGAGAAGGTCAGCCCAGTCTTCTTTATCCCAGCTCCTCCTGCGAGATCCCCAGATGTTCCCAAGCCTGCTGTGAGATATAATCCCTCCAGCGGGTCCCGGGTCTGCCCTGGGGCCTCCGTCTAGAGATACGTGCCTGGAACAGCTCTAGCCAGACCGGTCGACCTCGTAAGATGTCCAAAACAACACGACTCCATCTGAAGAATCTCTGTAATACTCGGAGGATCCCCTGATTGGAGATCATATATGTATACGTATGTTTGTTGGCAAAGTTGCAGCAATTGTAGTTATGTGAAGTCCAAGAAAAATCCATCCTAATGGACAATAAAGTATATCTTATCTGAGTTAATCTCATCTCATTTCATCTCCTCACTCTGCTTTACTGTGCTGGAGAACAGTGGGATGCTCTGGGCGTTCGAGGGGAGAAAATCCTGCCCCTAGTGGAGGAGTTCAGGGACCATAGGATCTGATTGTATATGAGTGAAGGAAGAAAGAGAGTGCGAACTGATAAACAGATTGAAGTGCATGCTGGTTTTGATTTAGTTTCAGTGGTATGTATTTATTTAGTATTAGTCTTAGTATTTTGGCTAAAATTTATATTACTTTTAGTCACTATAGTCATTTAATTATTGTTAGCTTTAGTTTCGTTTCAATAAAAATATAAACATATATGCATGGTTATAACATAAGGCTTCTTTTTAGTACAGTAACGTTTTAAGTGGTATCTGTGAATGTAACTCTGTATTGTAGAGCTTGATAAAGGTTTGATAAAGGAATCTCTTGTCCATGTGGTTCTATCAGCTATTGATGAATGACGGTTCTTGATGCAGTGCTGTCTGAGGGAGCAGAGATCACCCCTTTTCAGTTTAGGCTTTTTAGGGAATTCCTCCAGATTCTGGATCGTTTAATGATATTATGCCCTGTGGAGGCAGAAATATATAAATCCCTTCCAATGTTGCTTTGAGGAACATTGTTTTTAAACATTTCAATCATTTTCTCATGGATTTGGTGATAAACTGGAGATTCTTTGTGTCAGGGGATGTTTTGGGGTGATGGATCCACTTATCTGTGTTTCACATTATCGTTTAGTTTTTATTCGTGTCCTTTTAGTTTTAACACATTTCGTCATAGTTCTTGTGTTCAGATGTTACTGTGTTATTTAGTTCTCATCTTGCTTTGTTGCCAAAAATAAGTTTTTAAAATTTACCATCATAGTTTTCACTAACATAATCAATAATACACTTTACATTTGGCATCATTTAGCAGACACGCTTATCCAGAGTAAATTACAACTGATACAATTTTCCAAACCAAGCAATTTGCAGGTTAGCAGAGGCAGGATTTGAACTCTGGATACACAGTCCAGTACCGTAACTGCTAGGCTACCACAGTCCAATACTGGTCTAATATTCAAGTTAAGCCCAGTTCCTGCTCTAAGTCATATTAAATAATGATTCTCTAACTCCAGTTTTCACATTCAAAACAGTCAAAAGGCAGTGGATATAAGGAGTTACATTTTATTTTCAACATTAACAATTACTGCTGCATTTCTTCTTAAACTTTTAACCCCATCTCTCAGTCGATTTCGAAGCCAGATCTAACATATTTTAACATTACTTAACGTTATCTTTCTTACTAATGTTTTAGCTTAAAAGACACAATCACATCCCTTTCTATCTTGTTTTTGATTTTACAAATTGCTGTTCACTTTTTACTAATTTTATCAACAACATAATCCTTGAATCAAAACTTCACTATTTGGAATTGCCGCTTTCATGTTACAAGCTTCTTCATAAATTTGTCTCTGCTCGTTTTCTAATACTCTCTGATAGGTTGCCAGGTTTGTGTGCGTTGAAACAAAATCACCCATGTTTCAACAAAAAAATAAATAAAAAATGCAATTATTTAATAAAAAAACAAGTCAGTTCGAGTCACAGTACTGAGTCATTGCAGTTCGAGTCTGACTTGAGTCTCAAACTATCAGATTGCGTCAGCAGGTGTGCAGTCATTGTTCTGATCTGTGTTGGGGAAGCAGGAGTTTAGTTCTCGGACAAACCTCTCCGTTTACCGGTCAGTCTACCTTCGTGTTCCCACCAGTGGTCATGAGCTTTGGGTAGCAGCCTAACTGAGAAATGGGTTTCCTCTGCAGGGGTGATGAAATTATTCTAAGAAAATAAATAACTGTTTTATAATTCAAACTGCAAATCGAAGACTGTTGCGAATAATGTTTTTAAACGTTTTTACACTCGTGTCATTGACCCCATATATTTGTGAATCGATCGAGTGTGTAGCCTACCGTACATAACGCTGTACAGGCGCCCTCTACAGACTGACCTCCTGCACTACACCTCCACTCCGTCCAAGATAAAGCTTACTTACATTAATAAAGAAATTAATTTTGTTTTTTAACAAATGAATGAATTAATTCTACATTCCATTCTTATGTTTACGTAGTTTTGATTCAATAATTAAACTGCAATTTTAATTTGTCAGCTTAATTTAGGCGTTTTAAATAAGCCGATGCTACAAGAACGAATTCAGAAACCGTTTCATTAAACTGTTAAACGTTTTATAGTTCTTTATAAACTGCCTTGTAGTAACTATGGAACAAGGAAGATAGTTTTGTGTTTAAAATAATGCATGAAATGCCAAAACCAAAACAGTATTCCTTGAGACATTTTGTGTAGATGAAAATAAAATGTATTTTAAGATATGTTTAGTCAGGTTGGGCAAGCCTCTAACTATATAAACAATAATGTTCATTAATGAAATGAGACATTTAAAACCCTTTAAACCCATGGCTTTTAGAGTTAAAACTTAGCAAAGAGCTTTTTACGTTGTTTGTAAAAGCAGTGTGATTGAGACATGGTTTGCCTTGCTTACTTAATTATGTCAGGAATCAAACCCGGGTCTCTAGAGCTGTGAGGCAACAGCACTAATCACTGGGCCACTGTGCTTTAGTCACGTGCTAACAATGTGTAGTTCCACAGACTGACTTATCTGGATGGTAGACTTCATCCCATTTAAACTTTGAGTACATAAGCACATCATTCTAACCATTTTGCAGCTCAAATGAAAGCCACTTTATGAAACGTAGTCATTTAGACCTGAAAATGTGTGTGAAAACCGAAGAAGAAACGCTAAACCAACTTCCAAGGTGAAAAGTCCAGGTATCTAATCAGTTCGTTTCTCAGCATTTGCTTCTCGACTCAACCACGTGTGCTGCAGCAATGAAAGCAACGTTTCAGAATCAGCAATTTTTCCGTCAGCATTTGCTTTTAAACCTCCTCCTGCTTCAGAAGATAAAACTGTCAGTGAGAGACAGAGTTCGGTTCGCTCCACATCGCGCCATCTCTATTTCATTACTCTGCTTTTTACACGCAGTCCATCATTTTATAGCAAAGAAAATCTTTTCCAAATGTCTGTAGGCCAAGAATTACTAACAGCCTTATTTCAGCTATTTATATCTTGTTCGAAAGAATGTGCATAACATAACTCGTGTATGATATCTCTCGATATCTCTTAAATATATATATATATATATATACTAATTGACAACACAAATAAAGCACAAGAAATGTCAGATTGCTACAAAACTCAACATGCAATTCTGTCTCAAGCAGATATGTAAATGATTAAAGGTCTGGTCTGATTAGACACTGGGTCTTGCCACAAGAGGGCATAAAAGTGCTTCCCCCATAGCACTGCCCTACAGAAAGGCTCTTAGAGGCTACTTTTGGGAAGTTTACCACTTGGTGAGAGATCGTTGACAGCTAGATATGTCTCTATGAACCATTTTCCCACAGCTGGTCTTGTAGATCCTCCAAACTCATAGTTTGCTGAAGCTGCTTTTAGCAGTTGGTACCATAAATGCTTAATTAGTGATAAATCTGGCAACCAGGCAGACCAAGGAAGGGTTACAATCTGGTGGAGATATTCCTGTTAAGCCTTTGCTGTGTGTGGGCGAGCATTATCCTGCTGAAAAATGCCAGTTGGAAGCCCTGCCATGAGAGAAAAGATATGATGTCCTGAACATATCACTTATCTGTTAGTGTCCCTTGTATCACTACTAGTGGAGACCGACTGTCGTAAGCGATGGCTCCCCAGATCATCACGTCGGAAGTTGGGGCAGTGTGTCGCTCCACAGCAAGGCAGGAGATCTACAACATCTGCAGAGTGACCATTATCTCTAAGAACCCCTGCCATCCCTGGTATCTGGGTGGTGCTACTCAATATGAAAACCCTACTTGATTATATACAAATAAAAAAAATCGGAAAAAGTTTTGCCCATAATGTTCTGTTTCCTGCAGAGAAAGGAAGAAATAATGAAAGAAATTCCAATGTGTTTTAAAGAAAAGACCAAGAAAGCAGAACAGATAGAGTCTAGAAAAGAGCTTAAGTCCAAAAGACAGCACATACAGGACCAAAGCAGGACTTGCAGTTCAGAAATGCAGGAAAATAATTCAGTTTTAATTGAAGATTACAACAGATACCAAGTGAAACAGGAAGAGATTGTAAAAGGAGAGATATTTGCTCAGTGAGTCAAAGTGAAGAAAGCCAAAGAATGGTGTGGACTAGATGCAGAGAACTGAAAGTAATAATATGTCAGTTGAGAATTTAATAAGGAGCTCATTTAAGTTGTGCCTGAGGAAAGAAAGGGAAACACAACATTTATTTGAGTTTGGGAGATTGGGAGGTTTATCTTAGCATGAGTTTGTGGATACCATATCATTATAGGCATCTCATTGCCATTTTGCAAGTCAGTCTATTGTTTCTTTTTCCACCTGTTTTCTGTTACTGGATACTTTCTGTGGATGTCACTGCAGTCACCCTGTGACACCTGGAGAAAGCACATGCTTACCATCCCAAGCCCGTAGGACCAAACCTTGCTCAGAATGCTCAGTGAAGTAAATGCACAAGTATAAACTCTCCTCCAGTCATATGTATGAAAAACAACAAACATGGAACCATTCACTCTTTTAACCCCAGCAACTGGATTTGCCCTCCAGCTCTCTCTCCCTCATGGCTGAAACCAGTGGCTTGGCCATGATATCGTTTCAGAAAATGTTAGAAATGAGTGACTGTGATGTGAAAATGCAAGAGTTTTGGTCGGGGATCATTGTATGGCTTAGCACTGTGAAGGCACGCACGATTAGTGTAAGGTGGACATATTTATTATAGATTTTCCCTCCTCTTGATTCCATGCTGATTGCTAAATCTCTTTGACAGCCAGCCTGACAGGCCTCATACTGTTTTGTACAGAGCCAATATGACTACTGTGTGAAATGTTTTCTATTATTCAAATTGACTTGGATTATTATACTGAATTCAATTGAAATTGAAAGATAAAGTTTATTATCGTTTAGTTTATCTGATCTCTTATCAGCTGAAACTGACACAGAGAACATGCAGTGATGTTTACTCAGAGACATGAAACCAAAGTCTCGGACCAAAGCAAGCACTGCAGTTCGTGTGCTGGGATTTAAAAACGGAGATATGATATCGCTATAAAGAATGCATTTTGACGCAGTGTTGATTTTTGGATCTGCTTCCAAATGGGATTGCTCACAGAAATTTGACAGGCAAGGACACTGCTATATTTGGAAAGGGTAAGTGTGTGTGTGTGTGTGTGTGTATGGTAGCCATGTGTTGAGTCAGTTTAGAGTTATGAAACTGAGAATATAAGATGTGAAAATGCCTGCAAAGTGTCATGAGGAAATCAAGTCAAGTCAAGTCAGATTTATTTCTATAGCACTTTTTACAATGGAGCATTGTCTCAAAGCAACTTCACAATTTTAGGTTATCTCCTAATATCTACGTCCAATCCCAAATGGAGCAAGCCTAGGGCGACAGTGGCAAGAAAAACTCCCTAAGTGTTATGAGGAAAAAACCTTGGGAGGACCAAGACTCAAAAAGACACCCAACCTCCTTGGGCGGCGTAGATGGTAAATCTAAGAATGAAACTAATTTATCTAAACTAATAAGTCATGGAGTCATAGTTCAAGTAAAATGTAAAATATTCACATCGGCATTAAGTAGTCCGATACACAGAGTCACTCCAGGATCCTGAGTTTAAGCAGGAAAGTCGTTGGCAGCACTTCGTCCCCAGATAACCGGAGGAGGGAGAGAGTTACTGCCCTCTGGTGTGGCCCGGGTATGATGGGGCTGGAGCTGATGACGGAAGCAGCTTGAGTGAGCAGCAGTGGATGAAAACATCTGATGCCAAGTTGTTGCATGAGGACCCCGGCAGCATTAGCTATAGCAGCATAGCTAGAAAGAGGAGAACTGGTAGGAAACACAGCCAAGAGGGATCACATGAGACATTGGCAACCCCACGAGCGGCAGAAGACAGCAACCCAACGTCTCTGATCACCATAAGACTCTTTGACTATGAACCCCCAGCTCTGCCCTTATTCTAAGGCAAGGATGCATGAGTCAGGATCACGAGGACCGAAGCCCAGTTCAGCCAGACCGCCCACCCGACACTCCCGGCTAGCGGACAAGGCAGGCAGGCCAGACATGACTCCAGACTCCGGCCCCAGTGACCCAAGCCATGCAACCTGGTCTAAATCTAGTCAAAAGCCTGTGTAAATAAGTATGTCTTTAGCCTAGACTTAAAACTTTGGAGAGTGTCTGAGTCTCGAACTAAAGTGGTCATGGACGCAAACGTGAAGCTATGGAGGTAAGCGAGAGCCACAGAGGCTAACGTGGGATCTGGCAACCTTTGTGTGTGTGCATTTAAGTATCGCCCTCATGTGTCGTGTGCTCACTTCGTTCTAGATCCTGTTGTGAAACACTTGGTTGATGTGTTTCAAGGCTTTTTTGTGTACGTTCCTTTTTATTTGTGTGGATGATTTTCCTCTACTTATTTGTACCAAGCTGTAAATGGTGTTTGTAAGTGCATGTACCTGTCCTATTGTAAGTACTACTCCTTTGTTTGTCCCTCCACTAGCTTCATATTCTCTCTAACCTAAAACTTTATAAACTGGTTCACATTCACTCACCGAGTCTGTGACTTCTCTCTAGATGTGAGACGTTAGTCAGATGTTAGTCTTTTATAAGTCTTTTAGTGTCCAGTCCAGTCAAGTGTTCATTTTCCTTTAAAGACATCACAAGGACACAAATAAAAAACAAAGTTAGATGTAGAAATGGTAAATGCATATTCATTATTAATTCAGAATCTTGGTCCGGTAGCAGCAGTAAATGGCCACTTTCCAGAAATAAAAAGCATGATGTTTTTTAAGATGTTTTCAAGGTTCATGTTATAGAGAAAGCATACGCTTTTTATCAGAGTCAGACTCAAGTCAGGGAAAAATCACTCATCTTCCGGACTTCAGAAGCACTGGGATGTCTTATGCTACGTTGGGTTTTTTGAGGAGCAGATTGCTGGTATCATCCAGACCTCTATCTGTCTCTGCATCTGAGGTTTTAGGACACAAGGTTTTTTTTGTTTGTTGTTGTTACTTGTATGTTTCCTTGTCTGATTCCATCGTCATTGAAATGTCATTGAAAGTGGTTTAAACATTGCATTATTGATGGTACAAGAGTGGTTAGGACAATTTAATGCACAATTAAGGACCATTAAAAAGTTCTGAGGCATTATGAAAGCCAGGTCGGGTTCCTTTTTGAGTCTCGGTCCTCCCAAAGTTTCTTCCTTATAACATCTAGGGAGTTTTTCCTTCCCACTGTCGCCCTAGGCTTGATCAGTGTGGGATTGGCTCTAGATATTAGAAGATTATCTAAAATTATAAAGCTACTTTGAGACAATGCTCCATTGTAAAAGTGCTATAGGAATAAATCTGACTTGTCTTGACTCTTGCACTCATATGTTGCCTCAGTCTGTTCCATCCCACCAGGCGTGTTTGTTCATTTTTATCACTTTGATCAGTTTCCCAGACCACGGCCCGGATTCACAAAAGTGTCTTAAGAAATAAAATCTTAAATGTGTCCTTTACTTAACTTCATTCTTATGGAAAAATTCTTCAAATAACTGCTTAAGAATTACCTTATTTTTCCTTAACTCTTTTTGAAGAACCATTCTAAGAACAATTGGTATTCTTGTATACATTATATTCTTACCCTAAGATAGCCGCACATTGTCTTAGGCTGTAAGTGTTAAAACCAGACTTTAAACAGTTTAGTATTTAGAAATAAATCCTTCGTACTTTCAATTCAAAAGTTAAAAAAATCCTTGCTTTCCACCATTACCCCACAAGTATCCTATTTTCCAAGGAGGACTTTTTTCCTGTTGGTTATTTCTTCCATCATCACCTCGATTTCTTGTTTGATAAAATGTGTTGAATGCTTGGTTTGATATTTTTCCTCTGAGTGCATTAACTAAATAATGGAAATAAACAATCCAAAATGTGTTTCGGGCTGTACCAGTATATTGTACGCTTTAAATGCAACGTCGTATACATCAGAAAACAATGATTTTCTTACGATAATATTTTTATATTTTTCTATATTTTATTGTCTTTTTTTCCCCAAGAATTGCATTTACACGAACATTTAAGAACCTCTTAGTGTTTGTCTTAAGAACCTTGGCAAGTTTTTGCTTAAGAAAGCTTCATGAATCCGGTCCCAGAAGCAAATAGGAGCATCTGGAAACCTGAACTTCATTCATTCATTCATTTTTTCCATACCTGTTTAATCGAGGCTGGGGGTGGACAGGCTATCCTGGCAGCACGAGCCACAAGCTTTATGATTTTTTTTATGATTCAGGCAGACAAAGGCAGACGTTTGAATGACAGGAAGTGATCTGTCATGTGAGGTTTGCTCTGATCTCTGCTTCAGCCTCCTCTCTCTGATGCTGTATGAAATTTCAGCCCGTGCCCCAGAGGAGCTGCCCCGTTTCCTTCTCCTCGTCACATTCTGTAACCATATGACATAGGAAGGTCGATGCGATACCACGCGCTGACTGAGGACAGGATATGAGAGAGGATCTGTACCTGTGCATTAGCTTTAATGTAACATGTACAGTTTGTGATAATTTTATAGTGGACGTGTGGTGTGTACGTGGAGGGTAAGGAAAGATTTTCAGAGAGAGAGGACAGAAATATGAACCACGCTTGATTGATTTCAGGGTCAAATGAATCGTTCACATTTATTACACTCTAACCAAACCATTTTAATAGGTGTGCATAAACTGAAACTAATTCCACAACGTTCAGGTCAGGGGTCGTGAGGGCATATCGCGGAGACCGTCAGTAGCTCTCGTGCTGGATTTACTTGATAAGTTTAAAAGGTTTAAAAGTAAGTGGACCTGCATTACCTGTTTTAGAAATCAGTGTTTCTATAACCGGACTCATTCCCTCTCGGTTGTGTGCAGCCAGCAAGGTGTGTATTTATGTTTATATTCCAGCTTGAGTGGTTATATTGTTCTACAGTGTGTGTGATCATTAATGTGTGTTGTAACTGAAGAACCACGGGGTTGTGTATTTTCTGGAGAGAGTTTTGTACACAGTTGGGACACAGTTTTCTAATGAATATACATTTTATATTTACATTACAGTAGCCTAATGTGGTATAAATACAGGTCTGCATATTAACATCTGCATTACGCTCAACAAAATGGATGTTGACCGGATATTGCCATAGGTACATAGTTGTTTATTTTAAACAATAATATTAATTAAAACACAATATGAAAACATTTAGTGCAGTACTGTGCTGTACAATATAGTCTTTATCTCTGTATCTTTTCTAAAACTTGAAACACTTACTGATAACGCTCACAATGTTTCGCTCACTCTGGTTTCTGTCATTCAGACGTGAATTACATATACAGTGCCTTGCAAAAGTATTCGGCCCCCTTAAACTTTTCAACCTTTTGCCACATTTCAGGCTTTAAATATAAAGATATGAAATTGTAATTTTTTGTGAAGAATCAACAACAAATGGGACACAATCGTGAAGTGGAACGAAATTTATTGGATATTTTAAACTTTTTTTAGAAATAAAAAACTGAAAAGTGGGGCGTGCAAAATTATTCGGCCCCCTTGCGTTAATACTAATACTTTGTAGCGCCATCTTTTTGCTGCGATTACAGCTGCAAGTTGTCTTGGGGTAATGTCTCTAATCAGTTTTGCACATCGAGAGAATGACATTTTTGGCCCATTCTTTCTTGCAAAACAGTGGAGCTTCAGTGAGGTTGGATGGAGAGCGTTTGTGAACAGCAGTTTTTGAGCTCTTTCCACAGACTCCTCGATTGGATTCAGGTCTGGACTTTGACTTGGCCATTCTAACACCTGGATACGTTTTTTTTGGAACCACTCCACTGTAGATTTTGCTTATTTTTGGATCATTGTCTTGTTTGTGGAAGATAAATCTTGTCCAGTCTCAGGTCTTTTGCAGACCCAACAGTTTTTCTTCCAGAATGTTCCTGTATTTGGCTCCCATCTATCTTCCAATCAATTTTAACCACTTCCCTGTCCCTGCTGAGAAAAGAAAAGCAGGCCCAAACCACGATGCTGCCACCACCACCATGTTTGACAGTGGGGATGTTGCGTTCAGGGTGATGAGCTGTGTTGCTTTTACGCCAAACATAACGTTTTGGCATTGTGGCAAAAAGTTCGTCTGAACCAGAGCACCTTCTTCCACATGTTGGTGTGTCTCCCAGGTAGCTTGTGGCAAACTTTTTTATGGATAAATCTTTGAGAAATGGCTTTCTTCTTGCCACTCTTCCATAAAGGCCAGCTTTCTGCAGTGTACGAATGATGTTTGTTCCTATGGACAAGAGTCTCCCACCTCAGCTGTAGATCTCTGCAGTCAATCCAGACTGATCATGGTCCTCTTGGCTGCATCTCTGATCAGTCTTCTCCTTGTTTGAGCTTGAAAGTTTAGAGGGGACGGCCAGGTCTTGGTAGATTTGCAGTGGTCTGATAACTCCCTTCCTTTCAATGTGATCGCTTTACAGGTGCTCCTTGAGATGTTTAAAGCTTGGGAAATGTTTTTGTATATTCCAAATCTTTTTGTATCTTTAAACTTCTCCACAACAGTATTTCGTACCTGCTGGTGTGTTTTCCTTGGTCTTCATGATGCTCTCCTGTGCTGCTTTAAACAGAACTCTGAGACTATCACAGAGCATGTGCAATTTAAAACTACGGAGACTTGGTTACACACATGTGGATTCTATTTATCATCAATCAGTCATTTAGGACAACATTGGATCATTCCAGAGATCCTCACTGAACTTCTGGAGTGAGTTTTGCTGCACTGAAAGTAAAGGGGCCGAATAATTTTGCACGCCCCCACTTTTTTCATTTTTTTATTTCTAAAAAAAGTTTAAAATATCCAATAAATATCGTTCCACTTTCACGATTGTGTCCCACTGTTGTTGTTGATTTCTTCACAAAAAAAGTTACCATTTTAATATCTTTATGTTTAAAGCCTGAAATGTGGCAAAGTTTTTGAAAGTTCAAGGGGGGCCGAATACTTTTTGCAAGGCACTGTGTGAATATATATATATATCATATATATCTATATATATATATATATCTATATACATACATATATACATATGCTTAAGACCTCAGACATTGATGGCGCAAACAAATAAATACCAACATGGACACGCATGGTTGTGAATTTTATTGCATCGATATTGGATTTTCACTGCATATGCATGTTGGGCAAAGTGATTTTCTTTTTCCCAGTGTTTGCTCTCATTAAGAGTATTAGGATTACACAGCGTTTTCATATTCAGGATTATTGAACATAACATTTTATCTACCACTGCCTGGGAAAAAAAAAAGGTCTCGAATATTTCTTTGGACCTTTTTTTGGCCAGGCAGTATATTTTCATTTTCTGTGTAGCTATGTGTACAGTGTAATCGCTCTAACTGATTTCACTTGAATTATAGAACGATGATAACAATAATAATAAGTTCATAATTAATTATGTAAAGGCCGGATGATCCTGAACTAAACTAAAATCACATGGACTCGAACTCATCGATGCGCTGTTTGGTGTTTCCTTGCCGGATCTGGCGCAGGGTTTTGTATTTGTCCCTTCCCAAGCGCACGTTCTCTGCATAGATCAGATCGTAAGCCGTCTTCTTTCTCTCATCACAAGCACTGGCCAGTTCTGAGCTTAGAGCCTGAAATAGGTTAGGGTTAGGGTTAGAGGTTCAAGTAATAATTACCAAAAGATAAAGGTAAATTAAAGCATCATGGCATTCAGTGCAATAAAACATGATTGATGTCAATGTAGGGGTGGGCAATATGACGATATTTTATTGTATCGTGATAATTGTTGGTATCGTGATAGACGGTATGCTTTTTGATATCGAGGATATCGTCAGTGCTTAAAGAACACCGAAAAACTGCATGATTCTCTATAAAGACTGTAGTTAGTCCTGTTTAAATGGACGAAGTGCAGCACATGTTGAATAGAAATCTCTTTAGTAAGAATGGGATAGTACCTGAATAGTAGTATTTAAGAATCTGTCGATACTGACACATGTAAACTGAAAGTGAGGATCAGACCTGGGTCATTAAAGTTGTGTGGCACCAACATTTCGCTGGACCACTGTGCCACCCAGCAATTGTAACCATGACTTTTACTATTTTCCCTGTGACTGAGCAGATCCAGTGGAGCTGTTGCATCTACTCACCAGTTTTTAAGCAATGTGAGGAAGCTGGAGTCACAGTGAGAACATACCAAACTCTGTACTAATCAGAAGGTTGTGAGTTCAAATCCCAACCCTGCCAAGGTGCCACTGTTGGACGCTTGAGCAAAGCCCTCGACCTTAAGCCGCCCAGCCCAGTTGCCAGTCGTTCTATATAAGAGCATCTGCTAGACGTAAACAACTTTTGAAGAGCCGACGAATGGCCGCCATACGCACCAGCAGGCGTTTCTGCAGGCGAACGTTCTTCTCGGTCTCCGTGACGCGCTGCTCCTCGCTGCGGTCCTGGTAGGTTTCTGCAGACCTCAGCTCTGCGCTAGCTTCAGCGCTGCTCTCGTCGTTCTCGTCGTGATCGGTCTCGTTCTGTGACGAAGCCTGGAAGTGGACGTTCATCAGCTTACTGTGCAGCTCTTCTTTGGTCTTTTCCAGATCCACCTTCACGATGGTCGCCTGCTCAGAAACACACACACATATAGGAAGCTAAGATGAGGCTTTGGTAACACTTTACATTAAGGGTCACAGATTAATCATTAATTATAAGATAATATATCATTCATTTACCACTCTTCCTTTATTAGTTAACGATTAATCTGTGACATTGTTAATTGATCATTAATTGACTGTTTCTCATTAGTTTATAGCATAATTAATCATTATCTGTGTACTAACAGCTATTAGTGAATGTGTTTACATGCACTTAATGACCTGATAACTGCAGAAAATCCGATTTTGTCAGTTTATGTTCGCTTGAGTAATCAATTTAATTAATGTCAAACCTCCAGGTTTTTATGACTCAGGTTATAATCGGATTTCTACTTTGTAACAAGTTAATAATCTCTTAGAAATACATGACATAAACGTCAAACTTTAATATTAAATAATTAATGATTTATTCTCTTTCTCGAGTATTTACTGCGTTTCTCCACAAAGTGTTCCGCAGCCGTTTCGCTGCGTTTAACTCCATGGTTTAATTCTGGGGTTGCCAGATTCAGCAACAAAAAAAAGGGAACGTCAATGGAAAAAGAGGCTAAACTCTTTAGAATATGCGTACCTGGCAACCGTGGAAGGCTCGTGCACATGCGCAGTCTAAAAACACTGATTATAATCAGGTTACTGGTGCACATACAAAAAGTAATCTGATTACTGGGGTGAAATCCAGCTCTCTTTATCTAGATTTCTAGATCGGAGTAAGCTGTTTATGTGCTCACTTAAATACTCAGATAACTGCAGATTATTGTGCATGTAACCGCACTCAGTATTGAAAACAGTACATTTATTCATATAAAGAAGTAACGTGATAAAGTACTTAAGTGTTAATCCTGTTAATTATCTCTTAATGAACTGTCCATCATCTCCACATAATCAGCTGTGCCAGGTTTCTCACATTGGTCTTTGTAGAACCGTAAGGTAGTGTCACCGAGTCTTCTGTAAAGCTCCATAAGATCTGAAATTCCTCAGTACAGAAGCTTGCCAGATCCTTCAGACTTCTGGATCGTGTCTTGTGGACTCTCTTCTTCCATCCTCAGTTTGCTGTGAGATTTAGGTTTTGGACTGTGACGTCCATGTCAAACGCTGGATTCTATTCTCCCTGAACCATTTGATGTGGAACTGAATGTATGCTTTGGACCATCGTCCTGCTGGAAGATCCAACCATGACCCAGTTGTAGCTTCCCCAACAGAGAATGAGTGATGACCCAGTTCTGGGCCACATTTGCCTTTTCTCTCGGCCCACATACCGCCGTGGAATGACGTCGGTCAGTACACAGCCAGAACTGCACCCGACGGACCACATTTGGCACAAAATGCAAATCTGAACAAACATTACCTATTGTAGATTACACATGTGCCATATGGCAACAGTTGGGCCACATTTGGCACATATGACACCATAACTGCCCAATCTGAGCTGTGTTTGGCCAAGAACTGTCTGTTATATGGGTTCCTGTATCTGCAGATGAAGCCAGATTTTTGTTTAAACTCTCCCGGTGCAAAGTAATGCCATGTATCATAACCAGGGCTTTTGGAAAAAAAAGCAGCCAATACATCACAGATCCTTCACTATACGTACTAATAGTGGGTTTTGTGCTCATTCTGTTGAAGTCCTACTCACATGCCAAATCCATTTTGTGAGTGTCCATCTGATCACACAACCGAAACATCAGAAAAATCGTTAATATTAATTTAATTGCAGACAGCATGAACCCCAGATATTGCATTTCAGGCCTGCAACACATTCCATAAAAGGTTGGGACGGTAAAGCACTTTATAACGTTGCCATTCCTCCTCACAACACTTGCCTCTTTGGCACCAAGGATACCAAATGATTTAATGTTTCAGGTGATACTGTGGTCCATTCTTCCTGCAAACACGTCTTAAAGTGCAGTGTCTTGTTGAAAAATGATAAACTGGAGATCCTCTGATTATCTTTACTCCTCAAAGACCAACCAAATCATTGTTAGAATCACTTGGTGTCATCACCTGTTTGGAATCACATTGCTCTTTAGTTTATTTACCTCATTACTAGCCCTAAATTGCCCCTTTTTGGAATGTGCTGCAGAAAGGGATGTTTATTAAGAAATGAAATTAAGTTGACCAGAAAAAAAATTATCTTGGGTTCATACTGTGAAAGTAAATGTTTGTTTGTTTGGTTGGTTGGTTAGGCTTCAGACCGTCCCTTGCCACCCTGACCAGGATAAGTGGGGATAAAATGGGTCCACTCTCACCCGCTTCTGCCACTTCCTGGCTTCATCCTCCTTCTTCTTCTTCGCATCTTCCAGCAGTGAGATCTTGGAGGTGAGCAGAGCCAGTTCTGTGACCTTCAGACAACAAAACAGGACGTGTGATGAAGTACAGTGGAACGCCGATATCTCAGCTCCCACTAGCCAAATTCCCAGTCTCACATATCTTATGGTGTATTTTAATCCCCAGACATGCTGAACCACTAACCCACTTTAACGAAAGATGGCCTGAAAATGAAACCTGAGAAATCGCATTCTTCACTAAGTGTGTATCAGTGTAATATACAGGATGGAGATGGCTTCTGGCTCCAACTCCAATTCCCTCTTATCATAAGTAACCTGAACTTTAACTTTATCTTGTGGGTAATTACAGCTCTGGAAAAAAATAAGAAACCGCTCTAAATATTCTTAGAATCAACATATCTACATGCACGACAGAAGTTTAATGATTGATGACGTTATTATACTGATGTCATTAAGCGTAGGAGGAATATTAAAGATGCAGGAACCACATAGGAGTTTTCTCATAGGAAATAATTCAGTAGGATATTTAGTGATGTGATACTTTGTGAATATGTCCTGGTAGTTTATACTAGCTGTATATTTCACTCAACCTGGTATCAGTCTAATTAAACTGTAGATAAACCTGATCAAATAATAATTATGTGTAAGCAGCATGCTCGAAGTATCTACTGAGTGTAGAGTCATGCAGATCTCCTTGAGCTACCACAGACCCAGGCTCTCAGACTCAGACGAGCTCTGAAACTTGGAATGTGGAAGCCCCTGGTGTGAGGAAGACAGAGGGCACCAGAACTCAATCCTGACCTGATACGCCGCTGACTAGGAGTTGGCCGACAGATACGGAGAGGTGCCAAAGGTGGGATATGAACAGGTGAACAGTGCTGAGTTCTCGGATCATGTCTCCAGTCCACCAGCCAGGGGTTCTTGGATCATGTCTCCATTCCATCAGGCAGGAGTTCCCAGATCATGTTTCTGTTCCACCAGGCAGGAGTTCCTGGTTTATATCTCCGTTCCACCGGGCAGGAGTTTCCAGATTATGTCTCCATTCCACCAGGCAGGTGTTCCCGGAACATCCTCCGTTCCACCAGGCATGCATTCCTGATTTATATCTCTGTTCTGCCAGGCAGGAGTTTCTGCATCATTCTCCATTCCAACAGGCAGGAATTGCCAGATCATGTCTCCACTCTACTGGGTAGGAGTTCTTGGATTATCCCTCCATTCCACCAGGCAGGAGCTCCTGATTTATATTTCTGTTCCACCAGGTGGGAGTTTCTGAATCATGTCTCTGTTCACCCATCCAGTAGTTCCAAGTTTAAGTCTCCTTTCCACCACGCAGGAGTTCCTGCATTATTTTTCTGTTCCACCAGCCAAGAGTTCCCGTATTATGTCTCCGTTCCACGGAGCAGAAGTTTCCAGATCAATTTCCATTCCATCAGGCAGGACTTCTTGGATCATGTCTCCATTCCACCATCCAGTAGTTCCCAGTTTATGTCTCTGTTCCACCACCCAGGGGTTCCCGGATCATGTCTCTGCTCCACCAAGTAGGAGTTTCTTGTTCATGTTGGTGTCTAAGGGACAGACTTCTCTTTGGTCTTGGGTTGTGTCTGGTCCCGTCTGCTTGTTTTGTTCCCGACCCTCTGTTGGTTTTATCCCAGTTCCATCACCAACTCTCTCATCTATGTCTGTGTTCTGCCTCTCCAGTGGTTTCCACCTTCAGAGTTCCTCTACATCTAGGATGTTCGGTCTGTGGCAGTATAAGTTGGCCAAAGGTGCCCCCACATGACAATATCAGAATCCCAGATGTTTTATGATCATGGTTAATGTTAGTACCAGGTTCTCCTGGCTCTTGACTTGGTTCTCAGATTGTTGCAGCAGTGCAGCTTTGGCTTCTTCCGCCATCCTGCGATCTCCCTCCAGCCTCTCAGCTTCCTCCTGAGCCAGTTTCCTTTCCTTCTCCAGCTCCAGCACTCGCTTCGTCTGCTCCTCCAGCTCTGGCAGATACAACAACACGATAAATGCATTGTTACTGAAGCATCCGGGGTATTCATTAGAAATACGGTCTCTGTTCTGCTGCTCTGACCCTCCTGAGCTTTCTTGGCCTGATCCTCGATCTGCCTCAAACGCTCCATCAGCTCCATGGTCTGCCTAGCAATTTTTTCGGTTTCTCTCTCAGCATTCTCTCTCTTCTTCTTTTCGTTTTCTAGCATCGTCCTAAAACAACCAGCAGGATAAAGAACTTTAAGCTGAAATATCACACGGTATAAAACGTGTAAGCATTTTGCCCTTCCTCTCACCTCTCGTGTTGCCTTTTGCTCTTCTCCACTCGAGCTTGGACCTTCATCTGCTGCACCTCGATGGTGTCGGGTTTGCGCCGGCGCATGTATAGATCATGGTTGCCCATGCACAGAGCCAGGATTCGCTTGTTGATGCGTAAACGAGGTGCGTAGAACACAAAGTCCTGCGGTTGGAGAGTAAAAGATGACCTGAAATTAAAACCACTACCGATTGAGTACCATTCACCTACTAAAGTGTGAACGTTCACTGTCACTGTAACATCAAAACACAGTGTGAGCTATGAACCTCACTTCTAGCAATTGTATAATTGTCTAACAATCACAACCAGGCTTCTAACACAGAAAGGTTCTTTGCAATCCACTTAGGAAATGCATCGCCGATATACTGTATTAGAAAATGCCAAATATTATAGCAATGAGTTCTGGCGACATCTGATGGACAATAGTGGAATCGCATGTACTTTAGTTGAGTGGGTAAATATACAAAGGCATATTGCTGCCACTTCAGGATGTAATTATTACGAGAAAGTAACGACGTAAGTATGAGAAAACATCTAACTGATGGAGTCTATATGCTTCTGCAGTTTTTGCAATGGCGAGGTTAAATTAAATTTTACTGTATGGTTGGCTGAAGTCATTAGTGTTCACTAACTTTCATTAGATCTTTTCACTCAGATCTCAGCGTTTATACAGAAATAAAAATCGGTCGGAGCAATAACACCAAGCACAACTCACAAACAAAAAACCTGAAGAAGCTTCAATCATAAATACCTCCATCACCAAGCGATATCATTATAACAACATCCTGAAAGGTTTATTTTTTTATCCTGCATGACAGCTATGCATCTCTGTAGGTTTCTCCACTACTTTTGTTTTGATTTTGCCCAAGTTACCTACCGTTGACTTTTTATCAATTGGCTTGATGACAAATTTCTTGTCGTTAAAGGAAATGTTTCGGATCTCGCTCCATGGGAATCCGATTTTTGGAGTAAGTCTGTAGAAAACGAGCATTTACTCAGCTGAGAAGGAATAAAAGGCCTTTATGTAATGGTGGCTAGACTGTTATTAGTGTGTGTGTGTGTGTGTGTGTGTGTGTGTGTGTGTGTGTGTAGGCCTACTTGTCCGAGCGTTCGTAAATGTTCAGTCCCAGGGCGTCGACTCCCAGCCATAACTCGGAACCCTTTTTATTCTTGATGCTGAAATAATTCACTCCGTACATATCCAGATCCTGAGCGATCTTCAGATATTCCAACATGGCTTCCTCTCTATGAGGAAATACATACTGAATAAAGCCTTGGTGCTGCTTAATGTTTTAGACGTGTGCTGCAACATCTGGTTTTCAAATCAGAAAAGAAGTTCGGACGGCATGGAAATGCAAAAAATAAAAAAATGCTTATTATGTTTATTAACAAATGAAATTAAGTTCTTGGGTTCATACTGTCTGCAATGAAATAAAAGTCAAAGTAAATGTAAGTAACAATGTTTTTTTTGAAGAATTTTTTGGGGTTGTACAATATGTATTTTCCAGTACCTGAGTAATCCCTTGTGCTGTTGGTGCCAGGCCCGAATCCTCTCCTCCCACTGCTCCTTAGCCATCAGGTGCTGCTCCAGCACTCTAACCAACAGACACACATTACACATCTACGATGATATGAGTGAGCGGATATTCTGACGCTCTATCACCTCTGAGGAAGCAGTTTATCATGGCACAGGTATCCGGGCACGTGGATGTCCTTGTTGTAATCTCCATATTTGGTCTGCACGGCGTAGGAGGCCAGGAGCACGGCCGTCTCGGGAGGGCAGTAGATGTCATCGTTCAGGATTCCCTCCTTCACCTGCAGGAAGAACAGGTTCTGTGTGGTCTCCTGGATCAACTCCTCTGCCACATCCTCCGGGAAGAACTTTGCTCGGAATTTGATCAGCAGCGGGTTGTCCTTCCTCACGTCCTGTGCCATGACCTGACGATGCCAAAAAGATGGAAAACAAAAACAAAAAACTTATATGTGGTCAAACAATAATGCGTACTACAGAGATATGCCATTTCACGTCCATCCGATCGACGTCTGCTCGCTTTTAGACAGAGCTCTTAAAATTCTAATAAACTATAAAGGAAATACAAATATTATTTTGTTGCACTGGGCTTGCTTCAACACAAATCAATCTAAGTAAGATTCCAACTAATCCAACTAAGACAGTCTCTAAAGCGCCCCTGGTGTGTGAGTGTGTGTGTCCAGGATCAAGCGAGGATCAAGCGAGATGAGAAAGTGAATGTCTGTATTAACTAAAACAAACTGGAAAAAGCAGGAGGAATAAATGAAGTAGAGAAAACTAAGAAGGGACTGTGGTAGCCTAATGGGTAAGGTGCTGGACTCTGGATCTGAAGGTCCAGGGTTCAAATCCCACCTCTGCTGCTGCCACTGTTGGGTCCTTGAGCAAGACCTACAATTAACCTACAATTGCTTGGATTGTAAGACTGTACCAATCGCTCTGGACAAGGGCGTCTGCTAAATGTTGTAAATGTAAATGTAAAATGTAAACTGTAAGACATAAAGAATTAGGCAAAATACTGTAGATACACAGGTGAGCAAATGGGAAGAAATTAAAGTAGAAAAAATAGGGCTTTTAAATAGTCTTTTTTAAGCAGGAAATAAAACTGAAAAAAAAAATGAATGATGAAATGTGGAAGAAATAATAAAAATTCTGAAGAGAAATGCAAGGTAAAGGAATGAAAGCAGAAAAAGATTAAAGCAGGAAAATAGATGAGAGCAGGAACGATTGGTACAGGAATATAAAAAATGCATATAAGCAGGAGATAAAAAAATACATAAAAAAGTTGCAGAAGTTAAGCTTCTATATGAGAAATGGGAATAAATTAAAGTAGAAAATGGGGTCTTTAAAGAGGAGCAGGAAATAAAATTGTAAATATAAAAAAATCAGGAAAATGATTAAATAATGAACATGGGAGATATATATATATATATGCACTTCATTTTATCTATCTTTCTTTTTTACCTCCTGCTTATTACATATAATAAATATATCGGACCTGATGTGACAAACTCTAATAGCCTAGCTTATGTTTGGCTCGGATGCCCTTTGATAATCAATACAAAACAAGTCTGGTTGTGAATTCTAGAAACTGAGCTCAGGCTTTCCATCAGGTGTCTTACTTCTAAGAATGCTTTATAAATCCTAATCTGGACTGACCCGTTTGTTGAGTTTAAGCCACGTGGAGAATCCTTTACTGTCCTGGTACTGCAGCCCAAAGAACCAGATCTCCCTCAGTCCAATCGTCTTCACTATCTACAAATCACACCACATTAATCAGTCAGCAGCGTCTCATTTCAGGCTTTGATTCACCATGGAAAAACAAACCTGGTCGAAAAGCTGTTTGCCCGTTGTGTTGGGCAGGATGGCAAACTCCAGCTCAGCATCCATGGTGGTTACTCGCACATTAATCTGTGGACAAAAAGAGATACAGTTATTCTGAACTTATTTTCATTCATGATTGATTCTTTAATAAGAACATTAGATACACCTTGCTAGTACCAGGTTGGACCCTTTTTGTCTTCAGAATTGCTTTTATTCTTCATGGCATAGATTTAACAAGGTGCAGGAAATATTCCTCAGAGGTTTTGGTCAATGTTTACATGATAGCATCACGCAGTCGCTGAAGATTTGTCGGCTGCACACCCATGATTTGAATCTCCCGTTCCACCACATCCCAATGATGTATTCTCTGTTGGACTGAGATCTGGGGCTGTGGATCCGATTGAATTACAGTGAACTCATTATCATGTTCAAGACACCAGATTGAGATGATTTGAGCTTTGTTTGATGGAGTGTTATCCTGCTGGATGTAGATATCAGAAGATGGGTCAACAGCAATACTCAGGTAAGCTGTGGGGTTTAAACCATGCTCGGTGGGTATTAAGGGGCCCAAAGCACCATTACACCACCAGCAGCCTGAACTGTTGAAACGAGGCAGGATGGATCCAGGCTTTCATGTTGTTTGCGCCAAATTCTGACCCGAACACCTGAGTGTAGCAGCAGAAATCGAGACTCATCAGACCAGGCAACATTTTTCTAATCTTCTGTTGTCCTGTGTGAATTGTAGCCTCGGTTTTCTGTTCTTGGCTGACAGCAGGGGCACCCGGTGTGTTCTTAAGCAGCTGTGTCCCATCTGCTTTAAGGGTTGAAGATGCTCAGAGATGTTCCTCTGCATGCCTCAGTTGTAACAAGTGTTTATTTGAGCTTTCTATCAGGTCTAAGCAGTCTGTACTCTCCTCTGATCCTCTGGCATCAATGGGGCATTTTCACCCAGAGAACTGCCCTCACTGGATATTTCTCTTTTTCGGACCATTTTCTGTAAATCCTAGAGATGGCGCTGTGTGTGACAATCCCAGTAGATCAGCAGTTTCTGAAATACTCAGACCAACAACCATGCCAGCTCGTCTTGATCATGTCTACATGCCTAAATGCATTGAGTTGCCGCCATGTGGTTGGCTGATTAGATATTTGTTTTAACAGGCAATTGAACCTAATAAAGACCAGGTGAGTGTTTGTGCTCCACCATTTATTTCTGTTACTGATCAGTTATTAACGTCGTACACCTCGCCAGTGTAAATCCAAGCTCTGGCACATCTTCATGTCAACATAAAGCACTGAGTTCATACAATGTTAGACAAAACACGTCAGGTCAATTACTGAGTAAATAACAAATACACTGATCTTGAAGAGTGTAGAAAAGTATAAAGTACAAGCTTAAATGGACTATGAAGGAATAATACTCCATAATAAAATACTTACAGACATTTCTTTTCTCTTTCCTCGGTGCTGTTCTGAACTCCTTCCTGCTCCAGGGTCATGTGAAAGTGCTTTATATTTTCCCTGGATTAGCTGTAATAACACCAGGGACTTAGTGTTGTGGCCTTCTCATTCCAACGCTTTTCTCTACTCAACTCAGTGAATAATGCTTTTAAAGGGAGGTCAGTGATTGTTAAAAAAAGTTCCTCTGATATTTGTAATTATTTCTTTTCACATATCAGGAGCAGCCATGTCTGTCTGCAGGCCCTGTGTATTGAGATCAAATAAAAAGAAGCGTTCGCCAAGCCACCAACGCACCCATTCAGAATGTCCGAATCTGATTCCAGAAAATGCATTGGAGCTTATAATTTTGAGCTTGAAAAGAAAGGGCTTGAATTGCTGTGCGTATTCAAAAGAGTTTGTGCTTCTTAGCAACATCAACAGGGACACAAAACAAACCTCAAGATTAACAAATGTATAGAGCTATAACATTGAGCTCAAGCTCCCCTAAATGGAGCCCAGCTCCCCTAAAAAATAAGAGTAAAATTCTATTTTGTTTTGTTTTGTTTTCCTTTCAAAGGATGTTTGTCTCTGATAAGCTGTAACCATAGAAAGTAGATGGTTTAAACATCCTTTTACACCCCTAAATCTCTGATCGTAGAATCCCCCCCTTTCCAAGTTAATGCAGTTCCAATTTGTTGGTTTATTCAACAAATATACAAAGATATATTCCATTAATGCAGTGAATATCCTGTATCATAGCTATCTTTCTACATGCTCTGTTTAGCACCAAAACAAAAACGAGACTCACAGTCAAAAGTAAAACCACAACGGAGTAATTGTCTCAAAGCGGCTTAACAATTTCAGAGTATTTTCTAATATCTAAGGCCCAATCTCAAATTGAGCAAGGCTGGGGTGACAGTGGCAAGGAAAATCTCCCTTAAACGTTATAAGTCTTAAAAAGGGACCCAACCTGCTTGGGTGACTTAGATGTTATATGTAAGAGTTACCTAAGTTACACTAATAAAATAAGCTTAGTAAACAGAAGCTAAAATAAATTGACAGACAGAACATATTTAAAAATGTAATAATTGAAATATAATTATGTAGACTAATATTTTAGAAAAAACAAATGAAATATTATGATGGGTATAACAAAATATAGCATTTATAAATCTATAGCAAATAAGACAATTGTGAAAATAAATTAAAATAAAGTGATCTAATTGAGCTCTAATATAAACAAACATTATAATGTGTGCAGTTGCATATTCTATACGTAACGTGTCTCTCTAGATGTGTGTTTTGTACCCCAGCCTCAATGTTTTGGATTCACACTTGCCAAAAGAAAATCTTTTATATCTTTTTCTAAGCTGTGCCAGACCTACGTGATTGTGGTCGACAAAGAGCACTTGTGGGCCTAATGGCCTTCCATAATCCCTACGTCCGTTGTTTGCTCTGAAGGTTACCTATTGTTACAGCAAACATTCCATATGTACTAACGTTTTGTGGCTTATGAAAGCAAAAATCACTTTACAGTCGTTGATATTCACGTATTATTTAATTCTGATTCATGGATAAGCAGAATCACACGTAAGCTTGGAGTCCTGTCGTGCTGCTTTGCGCATGCGCAGTGTGCAAACTCCGCTATCGTTATACAGTAGGTTTCATTTATTTATACACGAAGATTTTGGAATAATTACGTAAATAACGTCTTTATTTTATAACCGATACTCAAGCTTTAGGGAGACGGAAGTGGCACCATGACAGAAGAGCAAGAAATCATGTGTAAATTAGAGAATATTTTGGAAATAAGGTAACAATGCTTTTCTTCATTCAGTGCCTGGCTGGGCTTGGAGCTATTTTGCAGGGTGTCTGTTAACATTGTCTGTCCAAACTGCAAACCATTTAATGTCTGCAAAAGGCTTTGTAATGAAGTAATTTCGACCCCTTTTGTAAGCCTATGCAGCAGGAGGTCGGTGTTCGGTATGTTATGTGCACAGGGTGCTCGTAACGGTGTGCATTTGGCGAACAAAGAAGCTACAATGCCTAACGGTAGCATTCTTTTGACTCCAGTTATTGGCATCTCTCTAGCGATTATTATGAACAAATTGTAATTTAACTTTTTTTAAAAAAAACTCGTCTGTTTTCATCAGGGTGTAAATATGAGTTCACATCGACCAGAATTCCCTTAGTCAGTGATCAACATGGAATGACATTGGTATCTTATGTTCAGGTACACTGGCATGTGCCAGTTGCATTAATGTCTGGTTTGAGACACTGGCATGTCCCAGTGGCACCGTGTGGCGTGGTGTCAGTGTTCAATTTTGTGATTCAAAGTGGTGATTAAGAATGTAAAATAAATAAATAGAACAGAAAGTCAGTTTGTGGAGCTCAATGCTGATTTTGTGGCCGACTGCCAGATATCAATCAGTTCTGCTGGAGCTGGACTCTAGCGTTGGTGTTTCTCCACATCATTTCCATGAGATACAGAACGCATCAAATCATTTCAACAATCCTTGTGTCCTTCAGGAACAAAACTCTGCAGCTACAAAAGATTAAGCTGAGGCTGAAGAGCGAGTTTGAGGCTCTGGAATCGGAGGAGAAACACCTGAGGGAGTATAAGCAGGAGATGGATCTGCTCCTGCAGGAGAAGATGGCTCACGTCGAGGAGCTGCGCCTCATCCACGCCGACATCAACGTGGTGGGTTTCTGAACATCCCGACGGCTCACGCCTGAGCTGCTTAGCCCTAATTTCCTGCTTTGTGCAGATGGAGAGCACCATCAAGCAGTCCGAGAACGATCTGAACAAACTGCTGGAGACGACGCGACGCCTCCACGACGAATACAAGCCCCTGAAGGAGCACGTGGACGCCCTGAGGATGACGCTCGGCCTGAACCGACTGCCCAACCTCAACGAGGAGGAGGATCGCCTCTCGCTCGAGTGAGTGATTAGTTAAACCCGGTCAGGGATCTTTAGCCGGTTTCGTGTGCGTGTTGGGTTCAGTCTGGTTTGTTTCCTCCTCTGTAGTTACTTTGAGAAGCAGAAGGCAGAATGGCAGAAGGAACCCCACGAGCCCATCATCCCAGAATCCCTGGCGGCGGCGGCGGCTGCGGCTCAGCAGCTCCAGGTGTCGAGGAAACAAGATCCCAGACAGCCGGCGACGTTCAGACAACAGCCGCCGCCCATGAAGGTCAGAAATCGCTCACGCCTTCGATATTCTTAGTGGTAATGGTAATATTGGTAAGTGCAGTTTAAAAAGTGTCTTATATACAGCTGATTCATGTCTGAGTGAGAACTCTGGCGACACCTGCTGGCAGAAAAGAGAGGCCTTGAGCCGTTAAGCTTTTTGCTTATAATTGGTTTCAATATTTGTTTGAATCTGGTTCTCTAACTGTATCTGCAGGCCTGTCTGTCCTGTCACCAGCAAATCCACCGCAACGCCCCCATCTGCCCCCTGTGCAAAGCCAAGAGTCGCTCCAGGAACCCGAAAAAACCCAAGAGGAAGCCCGACGAGTAGAGACAGGAACGTTTGTTATAACCCGTATAAAATCCTGTTCATACCGAACACGCCAGCGGCTCTGCAGTCCAGCTTCGTAATTGTGAAAAAGCTTCAGACGGTCTTCTCCAAATACTGAAAGAACAAAATGATCCCAGTCCAGTAAATCGTGCAGAAATCAAAATTAGTTTCTCACCCAAAAATATCCAGACGCTGATCCTTCTGGAAAGTCGCAGTGTAAAGCAGTCACGTTTGGTATGAACAGGCTTTGTCAGTCTGTGTTTGGAACCTGATTTAACCTAAGCAGTGTCGTAGCTGAACCGGTTTGTTCTTGTTGTGCTTCCACTGATTTGTAAGCATTAAATGTGATTCTGTTGTGTTGGGATCCCTGCAGTAAGTAATATTATCCACATTCCTGTGACCTTGTTTTCTTTCTTTTGGCGAATTCTTTAATTTCCTTAAGTGAAGAGAAAGGCAAACTTTAATGGGGTGTAACGATGCATCGTAGAGACTGACCATGTCACGTGCGTTCTGGTTATTACGCCTTCTAATGCAGTTGTGTATTCTGAACACCAGAGGGCGTAGTTATACCTCACGCTCCCTACATCCTTTTTTTCGCAGAGGACTAATGGTTATTTTTGTTAACATTTTTAAACAAGAAAAGACACACATTACTTTGAGTTGTTATTCAGTAACAATAAATGTTTTTAGTCAGTTATTTAAGAAATGGTGAAGCTACAATAGAGCCTTTTGTTTACAATTGTAAACCTAAAGTTTTTCGTTTAAGAACTTATTCAAGAAAAACTGTGCTGTTTTGCATTGTTTACACTTCAGAACAAAGAAAAAGCATAAATGAAATTCAAATGGTGAGCAGTGTATCGTTACACCCCTAAGGGTTAATGTTAAACTTATACGATTCATGTAGACAAAAGTTTGTGGACACCCCAAAAAACATGCAAAACATGGGTATTAGTTTGGACTTTGTTTTTCTAAAGGGCTTTCCACCTGATTTTGGAATGTGACTCAGGTCAGAGTCTGACATTAGACAATAAGCCCTGCCTCACTTATTGTGATTTGTAAGCTGTCTGAAGGATCTGAGCTCCAGGGTCTGTGTGAGCCCGCCAAGATCTCGATCAGAGCTGGCAGAATCATTCTCTATGGACTGTAAGGGCAGCAGGGCAGAACGTGGATGATCAACCCATTGTGGTGCCGCTGTATGTCTATGGAGAATCCAGAAATGTACGCCTTATATTAGGAACGTGTTACAAAGGAGCGCTGCTGAAAGAGCGGAGGAATTAGAAGGGGTGTCCACAAACTTTTGCCTATAGGGTGTATAAGTGCAGTTTTTTGTGGCTCATCTCTATCCGGATCTGATCCTGGTACTCGAGGCGTAAGAGTGTAAGGGGTCCAGGCCTCTTTTGTAGATTTTGGTATCACTGAGTAACGCTCACCTAGTCTGTGGTCCTTAATCAGACGTAGGAGAAGCAGCTCAGGGTGCAGCTGTGTGTAGGTCTGTGTGTGTGTGTGTGTGTGTGTGTGTGTGTTAGAGGAGTACTGATTGCATGCTCGGTGCGTGTTTAATATTTCAGTAGAATTGTAATGATAAGTCGTGACTGTTTGATTGGTTGAAGCGAACCCGGCTCACTGAGGAGCTCAAACCTTTAATGTTTTATTTATATCTTTGAATATGTCGTGATGCTCTGTGCTTTTTAACCGAACTAGTTTATTCAGTAAAAGATGACAAAGTTGACAAATCGTGTGATTTTTTTTTCCCGTTTATTTATTTATCTTCGTGTAAGCCGTTGCTTTGACAGAACTTTCTGCCAGATTGCATCGTGGCTGTCTGAAGGTTTGGGTAAATCCCTCAGCATCTCCGCAATCAGCCCGGCCGAGCTCTGCAACGTCAAAACAGGCCATCTCATCACACAGGAACCGACCGATAACGGGTGAAACTATGGCTGCGTTTTCTGAAGGAACTACTACAGTGCTTGAAATGTGGCAAAATGAAAGAGTGTGGCTTGTGTCCTAATACTTTTGGCCGCTTGTGTCCCAGTACTATTGGCCGTGTGCAGGTGCATGTCCCAATACGTTTGACAGTGTTTGGCGGCGTGTCCCAATACTTCTGGCCGCTTGCGGATTTGTGTCCCAATACTTTTGGCTGCATGCAAGAAATTACATTTGCAGCATTTACCCTTATCCAGAGCGACTTACAGTCTTACAATCCAAGCTAAGGTTAAGGGCCTTGCTCAAGGACCCAACAGTGGTAGCATGGCAGAGGTGGGATTTGAACCCTGGATCTTCTGATCCACAGTCCAGTAGATTAACCGCTAGGCTACCACAGCCCCATAATTGTCCCAATACTTTTGGCCATGTGCAGGGGTATGTCCCAATACTTTTGGCTGCATGCCGGGATGTGTCCCAATACTTTTGGCCATGTGCGGGGGTATGTCCCAATACTTATGGCCACATGCCGGGATGTGTCCAAATAATTTTGGATGTGTGAGTTTGCGTCCCAATACTTTTGGCTGTCTGCAGGGGTATGTAACAATACTTTTGGCCGCATGGTGGGACGTGTCCCAATACTGTTGGCTGTGTGCAGTTGCATGTCCCAATACTTTTGGCCACATGTTTTCAGTTACAGTTTGAATTTTGTGAGTTAGGATTGAATCTGAATATTCCCTCAGTGCATTTCTAAGAGAGATTTTCAATTTTTAAACTTAAATCGATTAAGAAACAATAAATCGGATCGACTCCCAAACACACGACGCCAGACACAGCGTGATCATGTTCGTACCGGGGTTAGAACCGGGTCTGTAGGTTAGGCGGGTCGAGCCGGATTAATCTCAGAGATGTGTGGAAGAACGATAATGAGCTTTCAAGCACTGTAGAAGAAGTCCTGAGGTTAATGGAAGGATATCGAAGGTTCATTCTGACGTGATGTTGGAGATGCGCCTGGATTTTCTCCTCCAGCAGTCGATCCTGAAGCTGCGTTGTTTTCCTCCGGATAAAGGCTTCCTGCAGCAGCTGGCCTCGTTTCTCCGAACACCGTCTGCAGCGAGCCGGATGGTGGAAGTCCTGCTCTGTGGCCTGAACACCAACCACCGTGCACCCATTAACCAATTAGCACATTTAGCATGCGTACATCACTGATCCTCCCTCTATGACACATCATGAACTGCCTAATCAGCCAATCACATGGCAGCAACTAGGGGTGGGCAAGATGAGGCCAGACTGGTTTGAGCCGATAGAGCTCTGAGCCACAACCTGCCAAACCTTGAAGCAGATGGGCTACAGCAGCCAAAAACATCCTCTTAATACCAACTGGGCATTGTTTAAACCCCACAGCACCCCAAGTGCTTCCAGCAGGACTGCACTCTTCATCTTACCTGCTTCATCTTCGCTTTAAACGTCTTCATCTGTACGGTGCGGACGAGCTGCTCGGGCACGAGCTCATGCCCATCACCCGCGGCTTCCAGTGACGCACATTTATTATTTATCATTTTATCAGATTCAGAGAACTCGGGCCGATGCTCTGTGTGATGAAGCTTCTTACAGGACATGGGTAGTTTGTACCTGCAACACAAAGATGCACAAAATATCCTTAAGATCTCTTCGTCAGGCACTCAAACTAATGGTTAGAGATTTATTATTATTAATAGTAAGGTTTATTTATATTATATTTATAAGGCATCTCTGCGTGACGTCTGCGGGTTGCAGCTAACTGTAATAAACTCATTACTATCATTACAGCCACTTTTAATGAGATATGAATCAACCAGAGACTTCGGTCTGAATTTAATCATTTTACTACTCGTAATATCAATTCAAAGCAGCCCCAAAACCGGGTCACGGTGTTCCGTTCCGCACACGTTCTTGCATCTACACGTCACTGTGGCGACAGGACCGATCAACTAACGGTCTTAAACTCTAAAGAAAGTGCTTACCTGCATTTAAAGACCATACAAGTTCAGTTTCTAGCAGATATGTGTACAATAAAGGACGATATCCCGTCAGTACGCCGTGGTGCTGATATAACAGTAAACCGTACACCATTTATTCATTAGAACCAGCGTCCGGATTGCCGTGCTTTACTCACGCTATACTCACAGCGGCTCTTTCAGTATTTACTCACATTGCGCGCAAATAAAAGAGCAATTTGGCTATATGTTTAGTCGAGCATAAAGGTAAAGGTTTACCATTTGCAACGCTATTGATTAGTCTTATTAAAACTGAGATCATTTATCAAATTTGAGCCTAAAGTAAACTGTACGGAACACCGTGAGGAAGGGACCGGTACGCGTTTTGCCACAGAAAAATAGAATAGTAATCATGGCTATAATGTTATTAACGTTAATTAAAATGAAAACGCATTAACCAGCTGCTGACCTTATTAAAAACAGCTTTTAAACACAGAAGTCCCTGCCGCTGCCGTTTTGTTTACATTCGGTTTCCTTCCAAAGAAGATCCCAAACAAAACCACAGCGCCAGGTTCAGCGTTTTTACTGCCGTCTAGCGGTGTGATGCGGTATTGCTGGTGAAAATAATGTACATTTATGAAAATCGGAATAATAAATATATAGTACATAAAATAATAAAACTAATCATGTTTTAATGATTAAGTAATTGAGTACGCATATAAATAAATGCCGTCACGTGTTGTGTGCTGGACTGCTACAAAGCACGCAGAGGCTGCGATTAAATATTAAATATTAACTATTGACAGACAGGGTGCCTAAACTTCTACGTGTGCCAAATGTATGTTTAATTTCCTCCAATGTACCAAAAAAACATTACTGTTGCATTAACAGTTAAGTTTCTTTAAAATTCAACATTGCGTGATTGATCAGGGGTGTCCTAAGGTTTTTATAAGACTGTACGCTAGGTGGCAGTGGATAGCAGCCAGTCTGCTTGTAAACACAAGAAAGAAGAACGGAAGCACTGAGCAGGTAGAGGGAGTGCGTAATGTCCCGGGTAAGATATTTAAATCATTTTAAACGTTACTGTTTGAGTTTATTTGTGTTTCCACGGTACGAATCAACGGTTGATGTCGGAGGTTAGAGTGTGAGATGGTGGCTTTGCATTAGATCAATCCGCAGTCGAGTAAGTGTAGTCAATCGAACCTGAACAGTGTTACGTACAGGTAGTTTATGTGCAGTTACACGTCAGCGTGAGGTCACATCAGCCGAACCAATGGCATAACCTTCTAGGGGGAGGTGTCGCCTGTGTTTCAAGGTCTTGTTTGTCCAATTTTGAGCACTGACACATGAATAAAATGCGATTTGTGGCGAGTATGCGCTGCGTCCGAGTTTAACAGTAATCCGGACAGTAATCCTGCTGCTTATAGTAGCTCCTCCGGGCAAATTGATAATAACAATGAGATAATTAACGATAATTCATTATTTATCAGTGGGTCTAAAGTATTCAAAAGTTGTTTGAACCCGTCTCCCTCACCCTCCTGAATTGGCACTGTGTCTTTGGTAATGTAATCGGTGGTAGCAGTTATGTCTTGCCATCTGTTGCTTTTCTTGTCGTAAGGCACTTTTTGTTGCAGAATGATTCCTCTAAGGTTTGCTGAGTGTGTTGTTGTGCTTTTGTAACCCTGTCGTGGACAGCTGACTTTTATCATTATCATAAATGTATCATATTTTGCACGGTGTTTATTTCACAGATGGTGAACTAACTCTGTGTTTACGCTAAGGTCATTACCTGAAGTCCCATCATCTAGGTGCTGAACTACAACAACCTATGGATCTGCTGGGGTCATATATGGGTTAAGTAGGCTAATAACCTTAATAATAAGGATCGTGACTTTATTGTATATGGGAAGGACCTTATGTGGCGCACCCCTGTGTAGAAAGGTTTCGTTATCACTGAGATGGGGTTGAGAGTCTATGAGCGAGGATTTGGGCATCAGGAGGATCTCTGTACTCATAAAACTATCATGGATTTAATAGTTATTGGTGTTTATAGCTTGAACATGTGATTGGCCTTCTTGCACAGTGTTTTTGTCCCCTGTGTTATTCTCAGGTGGTGAAGGTGGCTGTGCCCATCCTGCTGGGCATCGGCTCGGTCAGAGTCTATGCCATGGCAGAGGATAAATCAGAAAAGCTCCTCTCACCTCGACAGGTAATCAGATATAACACCAAAGAAAAATCCTTACGGTAAAGACCGAATGCGATGCGAAAAAGCAGACGATATTCGTACGTGATCTTTCCCCTTAAATCTATACCCTGGACACAGTTTTTGTTATTTCGCTGCCTGGTTCAGAGTTTTTCTCAGCGAAAAAAAAACAAACTGACAAGACGAACAAAATGTGTGATTAAAAATGTTCTTTTGCTCCTCACAAAAAATGCAAAGAACGATATGGGGTATATCCAACTTTGCAAAAAAGGAAAGAGCATGAAGAGCTGAAATGTAATAGTTCACAGAGAACTCTTTTGCCACAAATGCTCACCACTGCCTGCCGGATTGAACACGCCTCACGTTTATGGCTGGAGATTCTGATTTGCTGATTTGTTTTTGTTGTTTTGCTGCCAGCTAGGCACCGGCTCTCCTGCCACCCTGACCCTGACTGCCCTGTAGACTGTGAGCAGTTCCTGAACTGTCTGTGGAACTGTCTGACCTGTGTGATTATGTACTTACAGGTTCACACTTAGTGTTGGCTGCAGGTTTTTTGCCGTCTCTAACTCGTCTGTGTTTGTACTTCAGGGACTTTGACCATCCTTTTTTTCTCCACAGCTCTCCATTTATCCTCCTGAGGAGAGCCGGCGCTATACGGAGGACCCACCGGGAGCGCTGCAGCGCGGCTTTGGCTCCGTCCGAGGGAGTCTGCAGCCCTACGTCCACAAACTCACAGTAACAGCCTGAGATTTCTTTGTTTATATCACACAGTCACTCAGGGGCAGCACGGTCGGGTTATTACTGCCCCGGGGAGGCTGCAAGGGTGCAATAAGTACCTGACCAAAGAACGCCCTGACTGATCACCCCCTGCAGAGCCGCCTATAGCTGTATGAGGAGAGATCCACCTACAGTCTGAGATGCTGCCTTATGCGATTTTTCCCAGGTTACACCAAATAAAATGCCTCCAGTTCCATTAGTAACAGTAAAGGAGCATAATTATACATCTGTGTGTCTCTCTTTCTCAGTGTCTCTCTTTCTTATTGTGTCTCTTTCTCAATGTGTCTCTCATTGTGTCTCTTTCTCAGTGTGTCTCTTTGTGTCTCTTTCTCAGTGTGTTTGTGTGTCTCTCTTTATCAGTGTGTCTCTGTGTGTATATGTCTTGCTTTCTCTGTGTATCTTTCTTAGTGTCTCTCTTTCTCAGTATGTCTCTGTGTCTTTCTCAGTATGTCTCTTTGTGTCTCTTTCTCAGTGTGTCTCTCTCTCTCAGTGTGTCTCTCATTGTGTCTGTGTCTTTCTCATTGTGTCTTTATCAGTGTGTCTCTCATTGTGTCTCTGTGTCTCTTTCTCAGTATGTCTCTTTTTCAGTGTCTCTCTTTCTCAGTGTGTCTTTGTGTCTCTCTTTCTCAGTGTGTCTGTGTCTCTTTCAGTGTGTCTCTTTCTCATTGTGTGTCTCTTTCTCGGTGTGTATGTGTCTCTCTTTCTCAGTGTGTCTCTTTATCTGTGTCTCTTTCTCAGTGTGTCTCTTTCTCAGTGTGTCTTTGTGTCTCTCTTTCTCAGTGTGTCTGTGTGTCTCTCTTTCTCAGTGTGTCTGTGTGTCTCTCTTTCTCAGTGTGTCTGTGTGTCTCTCTTTCTCAGTGTCTCTCTTTCTCAGTGTCTCTCTTTCTCAGTGTCTCTCTT